>JAMKCH010041693.1:0-13013 GCA_023653785.1 Ophioderma brevispina
GGGTTCGCCAACTCCTCCCCGCAACAACGATCCTGTTTTACTTTCCCCAGCATTGAATAATGCTTCGGTACCCATTTATACACCTGGGTGGAGAGGATTAATTAAGGTAAAGGCCTTACTCAAGGGCACACACGTTGGGGCCGCAATGGGACTCGAACCACGACCTTTGGATCGCGGACCGAGCGCTCAATTCCACTGGACCACACGTGCAGGGTTTAATGATATAGGCAAACGCGAAATGCAAAAAAATATTGCATTGTTGGACCCATTTTAATTTTTTTTCGGCCCGCTAAACCTTTCCTCCTTTTTTTTGAGGTTGTTTTTTTTAAAGATTTTTCCCAATTGGAGTAAAAATCTAAAATAATAATCATGATGATAATAATGCGCTCAAAACACAATTGAAAAAGCATTCGCGCCGTCTTCTGAACAACTTTTTGGTTTTTTTTTGTTGTTATTATTGGTTTGTTTTGTTTTTTCTTGGCCTATAATGCCACATTCTTTAGCTTGAAACTAAGTACCTAAATATTTGGGAGCAGAACGAGATTTACTACGGGGTGTCCGTAAAAGGTCTATTTTTTTCCAGAGATTCGCGTCCCACCAAAAACATTTTTTTCCGGCCATGATCACTGAAAGGATAGGCTCTCAGATTTAATATTTTGTAAATAATTTTGTCTTTCTTTTATCATTTTTAGCTTAGGAAAAAGCTGTTTTCAAGAAAAAGTCTTTCATTTATTTCTAAACCATTTTGGCCACCTAGGCCAGTCGAATCTCGAATGCTTTGTTATATTCTATTTATTAAGATAAGAGAATAAGACAAAAAAAAAAGAAATGCAATCAACACAAAACCAAATACATTTCAACATGACCATTGCAAACAATGTTTCTGCAGAATTTTTGACAAGCATACAATTATGAAAGGCAACTTAACATTCCAAATTATGCTTGAAAATATGTTAATGGGCATGGTGTTAAGAAGCTATGTAAACGTATAAAAAGTACTATAAATTCGTAAATAATAATGTTCAATCATGTCATTTCGTGTTTGTTATTTATATTGTAATATGGTGCCCCTTTTATACATGCATTAGACAAAATGGGGAGTAGACGAAATGGCATTAAACGAAATGGCATTAGTCGAAATGGTTTTAGACAATCTGGTCATTAGACCAAGTGGTCAGTAGACGAAATGAAACATTAGACAATGGTTTTTAGACCAATCTGGTGATTATAGACCAAATGGCATTAGACGAAATGGAATTAGTCCCGAAATGTTTTAGACAATCTTGTCATTAGACCACGTGTCAGTAACGAAATGAACATCGACGAAAGGTTTTAGACAATATGGTGATTAGACCAAATGGGCCAGGAGACGAAATGGCATTAGACGAAATAGTTTTACGACAATCCTGATGATTATACAAATGCCGCGTAGTAGACGAAATGGCATTAGCAGAATATGCACGTATGTAGACAACGTAGTGATTACCAACTGGGCATTATATACGAAATGGTATCATAGCCGATGAGGTGATTAGACGAAATGGTAATAGTCTAAATGAGTAATAGACAAATGAAATTAGAGTATGTGGGCCCATTAGACTATGTGATTTTAGACAAAAATGGAATTAGAACTATCATGGATATTAGACGAAATGTTTTAGACCAAGTGGCAATTCCCCGTGCCGGTACAGCGATGCAGCATTGGTTACAGGTGGCAGTTCGGCCAACTCAACTCACCGCAACGCGGACGCAGTGAAGCATGAACGAAACCTTCAGTGCAGGTCCTAAGATGGCCTTCTTCAATGGAAATGCTTGCGACATTAGAAAAAAAACTACAGGCTTTTTCATTTGGGCTAATTCCTTGTTTTAAAAAAAACGAAAAAAATAAAAAACTTAAAAAAAGCAAAAAATAAATATATTTGGAAAAAAAAAAAATTGAAGGCAGACCAGGAGCCAGAAAGTTTATTCAGCTGAAAAGTACAAAAGATTTGATGATATGCTTATGTTGTTTTTTAAACAGAAAGTCAAGATTAAATATTCCATATTGCTGCCAGGTCGCATACCGGTGCGAAAAAAAAAGAATTAGGGGAAATAAGTAGTTCCAATTATTCCAAATAATGTGCCAAAATTCTCCGATACCGAGATACATGATAAATGTGGTATGGAGTTTGAAGCACAAATCAAGCTGTATAGGGATCACGTTCCTCACAATGGTTCGAATTAAGAAAAATAAGCTCAAATTCAGGTTCGGTATGACGTCCTCTCTTTTCAAAACTTCAGAAGAAATCCGGATTTATAAGTGTGTACCCACAAACAAAATAGGTTATTTCCCACTTTCTCAAGTACCTATTGCAATGGTATTTTAGTTATTTTGCAATTTCAATGTATAATGCAGAAATAACACATCGAAATAAAAACCCATTTACCAATGGATGTTGACGGCTTTTTATACGCGATCATATGATATGTGGGGACCCCCTACCATTATGCAGAGGAAAAATGCAATGAGGCGCAGGGACTTCACTTAATATGTTATTGTGATGAATGTTAAGGCCTGAAATACAATATTGTGCGTTTCCATACATGAATGAAATTGTATTAGTGGCAGGTGAGTGAGTTATATGACCGGAGTGTCCTCCAAGATAAACCGGGGTGGCACGTGCATTTGAACTCTTTCAGTTTCCCCTCCGACTTAATTGAGAGGTCCAAAACTCCAGGGGGACGAACGTATCAACGCGAATCGACTATAGTCAAGTAATCACAGAAATCACAAACTAGAGTGTCATGAAAAACACTGACAGATCATAAACAGAGGGACATTTCTAGTTTTTCTCAAACAGGTGGTCTTTTTAGAATGTGATATAATTGACAAATGATACCGACTTGAACAGAAACCAAGTGGATAAAAAAGAAAGAAAAGAGAGAAGATAAATACAACAAGCAATTACGCACTTAGCGGGAATTAATTTGTATTCATCATTGTCAAACTTGGGACGACTTATAGACCGTATTCAATATTCAATAGCCAGCCATGTGGTGGACAAGATAGACGCATTCCAGTACTACCAAACATTCACCTGTCAATGATACCTGTGCACTCGCTAACATGATCGATTGACAATTAATGTATTGTAGCCTGGAATGTATGCATCTTGTCCACCAAACATGTCGGGTGGCTGACGTCATATTGAATACGGTCTATATCCTGGTGTGGTATTTATGTAGTCGCCTTTGATATCAAGATATAAGCAAATCAGACGAAAATTGAACAGAATGTGCAGAAAGGGAAGCCTTTATGCATTACCAAGATTTTAAAATAATTTAGAAAATATAGAACAAATAAGAGCAGTGCATTTCTTTGGTGGAAAAGCTGTACTATTTTTCCCCTTCTTTCTTGAGATAATGAACTTCACCTTTAGGTCCTTCCAGTGCGCGACGAAGTGGGAAAAGGGGGGGGGGGGCGGTATGTACAGCAGGTGAATGAACCCCGTGTGAACGAGCTTGTCAAAGGCTACTTCATTAGCTTGAAATTACATTATCTTATCTTTCCCTTTACTTTACAAAAATCGTTCTATATATCCGGCCTATCGATTGGATGTGCTTTGCCACGGATAGGTCACGCGGTGTTTGTCCTTGACTATTTCTTTCTTTGAAAACAGCATCTTTGAATAGTGGCAAAACATCTGTAAAAGATAAATGGTGAAGTTGTTGAGACTTTGACACGCACCGTTTGATAGAAAGGCTCTATATAAAAATAAAGGTAAATTCAATCGGTGTCTAAACAAGGATTTCCTATGAAGATGGTAAATATTGGTTGGTTGTCAACTGAAGAAGTCACTGTTGCTTGCTATTATTAAGCGTTGCAGTAGCTTGAGATTAACATGATAATCACAATTTCCGGTAGACGTCATGAAAGGTTAAATTAATTAGAGGTTACCGTTTACAAGTGTGTTTATAAGCCGACCTTAGCGCATGGTCTAGTCAAAAATTACTGACTCATTACTGAATCATGCATCCTCATTTGGCGTATAGGCGTATAGTTAAAAGCCCAGCTCTAATTCTGATCACAGCAAATTTTGTCTGCAAGTTCTCTTTTATCTGCAGGAGTAATGTCACATGTCACATGGCTCTATATGTCGTACCATGCATGGCTGAATCTTCAAGGCACATGACATATTCCTAGGAGTGCACTTTTAGGGGCGCAAGACCTTGTTTCTTCCAAAAAGGTCACCTACGATATGTTTGCTGAGCAAGTACTCTTGTCTCAGATAACTGCCTCGGTACCCCCGCTCCCTCCCCCATGTTGTTAAGTACGACCTTTAGAAATCCGGGCCTTTGCTTATGGCAGATGCATATGCTGGTGATGCAGTGACGCGCCCATGCCAGCTGTTGTTCATGAATGGGACCGATATCGATCGATATACGAGTGAACTTTGATTTCATGCGGTCACATTTTTTCCGAACACAGCTGGGCAGGGGCGCTCTCACTGCATCCCCGCATCTGCATCTACATCCTTCCAGAACACTTCAGGGTCTAACCTTCTCTTTCCCTTCTTCTGCGGCCATATATGTAATGTGTATTACCAAAACCAGCTTTTCTTTGGCCGTCACATCTGCCCGCCTTGTAGCAGACAATGACAGTATAGGGGTCCATATTCTATGGCATAGTGAGTGGTGTTTACGAAATTCGGGTCCCTGCCGTTAGGGTCAGCAGCTTTGTCCAGGAGAACTCTGTGCTATTTCAGGGGTAAGAAAGTTCATGTCTTGCAAATGAAAACATCAAGCAATAATTAAGATTAACAACAAAGACAAAAGCGCTGATAGATGTGGATCGGGGACCCCGGTGTACTGGAATATAAAATCCAGACCCAGTTAGAATTATATCCACGGGGCTGTTTCTTCTTGCTTTTGCATGGCCTCATATTATGACAATGCCAGTGTCATATGAAGAAGGGAGTCTTACAAGCGCTATGTCTTCTCACTGTGTGCCTGCACGCATAATTTGTTTCAGCTTTGTCCCATAGCCTCGTCTACATTTCATTCATTTCATATTTATTCAGCCATATCAACAGTCTGCACATTACGTACATCACATTAAATACAGATAAATATTTGCAATAAAATTTAAAATGATTAACAAAGACCATTAACAGAACGCATGTTGATGAGACCATGGATAGCCCAAAAAGCCACAAGAGCTAATTCCCATTGGGGTCCTACAAAAAGGGCCACCAGAAGAAAACGAAAAGCAAAACAGATACACCACTAGCATTTCCAGGAATGGTTGCTCCTCCATCTTTTCAATATCTTGTTTTCATGGCAAGATGAGATTTGTAATTCTTTTTTGAAGTGGGCGGATTCTGTTGATCGATTTAATAGTGCCTGGAAAGGAGTTCCATGCTTGGATCGCAGTGATTGAAACGTTTTGCTGCCAACCGTGGCGTAATCAGTGGGGGGGGGGGGGGGAAACCCCCCCCCCCAACAGGAACTTGCCCCCCCCCCCTTTCGCCCCCCTTCCCAATGAAAATGACTTTTTGTACAGTGCCTAGTGGAGAAGATCCAAATTTGACCCCTCAAAAAGCCTTGGCACCCCTACAGCCCCCCCCCATTTGCAAAGGTCGGGTTACGCCACTGGCTGCCAAATTGCCCCTGAAACCATTGAACATACAACATTACGGTGGCTATCTCTGCATGGTATTCTAACAGCCTTTCTGTACATGCTTCAGCCGTGCCATAATCGTAAGAGTATAAATCTGTTGTTTTTAGACAATTGAGGTATCGTAAGAGACTCGATAATTGACGCCATTCCGTAATTTACAAGAAATGGACAAATGGGGTATGGCTTACTAAGAGAATTTGTCCCATTTTCTCATGTATAATGACAATGAGGGGACTTATCCAGGAGGAGATTGTTTTCCATTTGACGTCGCTATGAGGAATAAGTTCTCCATGTAAGTAATAATCTTGAGTTTGCGACAGGTTTTTACACAGAGTTATATTCGGTTTGCTAGCAGAAATGATTCTTATCCTTTGATCTTGGGTTCCCGGGGATGTTTTTCTTGGATTTCTGATGTAGAGAGGTCTTTCGTGGTGGGGGGGGCTTTCTTTTAACAGGTTGGAAACAGTTGATTTTGAAAAGTTACAAAGATGCTAATCTGAAGATTACGATACCATGCTCAGGCTGTTGGTCAGGAGTAAGGCACAGAAGAATCTGGATGAAGGTCTTGCTATTCCCTTTACCGTTGGACAAAGGATATCAAGTGCAGTATTATAGTCTATGCCAGGTTTTAACCCGCATGGTTTTCGTAAATTGAGGTCTTCAAAAAGGGAGATTCTTTGTTCGACTTGAAGATTTGTAATGCGGACTATGAATGTTGAACTCCAGAGCTTGGTTCTGTAAAAGACTACGAAATGTAGGATTAATTCCGTTTTCACTCAATGCCTTAAGACGGATAGCAGCTTGCGCTCTTTTTTCTATTTCAACATGGATCGAACCGTTGCGTAAGGAATCATTTGAAAAGAGCCTTTTCCCAAACCATGTTGTTGGAATGGGACATGCCGTTGAGTGGCCGACTAAGATCCCCAGATGTGACTCCGCTAGACCTCGTCCTATGGGGAACATGAAAGAGTGAAGTGTATGCACGGGGGACCCCAAAAAACTGCCAGGACTTCGCAAAAGATGATAACGGAATCCTAGTAAGAGACTAGAGTACTATAGTCGATTCGCGTTTGATACGTCGTCCCCCGGGAGTTTTGGAACCTAATCAATTCAGTCGGAGAGGGAAAATGAAAGAATTCAAATGCACGTGCCACCCCCGATTATCTTGGAGGACACTACGGTCATATAACTCACTCACCTGCCACTTAAATACAATTTCATTCATGTATGGTAATGCACAATAGTGTATTTCAGGCCTTGAAATTCCTCACAATAACATGATTAACAGAGTCCCTCGCCTCATTGAATTTTCACCTCCGCAAAAAGGGTACGGGGTCACATATCAGATGAATCGAGTATAATAAGAATGGTTCGCAAGTCGATTATCGAAATGTAAGAGGAGTGGCAAGACTACAATCCGTCAAGCAGCCAAGTGGAGGGCCAGAGCAGCGAAGAAGAAGCATGAGGTACGATTTGGAAGTCTAATAAGTGAGCTAACCTTTTTTCAATATCAGAATTGACCTTTGTCGCAAGAACAAAAGAAACCATAAACAAAAGAATGACGCTTGGAGAATGTGTAGTGTCTAAAGACGACTAAAACAGTAACAAATTGTGGGATAAAATGAAAAAGTGGTACAAATGTTCAATTGGCAATAACCGAACAATATGTGTCGTTTGGAAGATTTTTTCGTGTCGGAGACCTAAACGAAATGCATTTTCAGGATGTGTATTAAATTGTATAGTTTACTTTTTTATGCCTTCGTTGAAATAGGGGCGTTGAGGGTCTCTTTTTTTAATTGAGACCCACCCGGTATTTGCCTGGATCCTTTGCTTTGCGAGTTTGGTGCGAATTACACTCAAAACACTGCTTTAAACTCCCGCCATTTTCCTCTATTATAGGCAGCGACTCAGAGGTACTCTGTGAATGTTATAGAGTAACTTACCATTTTTCAAACTAGATATGGTGCCAACTTGTTATTGGAAAGATATGAAACCACTCATTCTTTCGCATCTATAGGAAATTCTGTGCCAGATTTGCACTTGTGTGTGGAATATGGATCTTTTTTGCTGGTGATCAAAACAAAAAAACAAACACGGACTTGTCATTTAAATTCCAATATTCCAATTGTACAGTGATTACTTGTATTGATTTTTTTTTATTGCGAGCATTTAGCCATATTATACCATCTCGCCAAAGTAACTGCAGTATAATAAATAAAATGTTGACATGTCTTTACGCAAGAGAAACTAGGACCCTATATATATAAGTTAAGACCTTCTTTTTAGATAGGCCAAAAAATCTCCAATCTATAGGGCGTTGTCAGCGATTCATGGGCCAGCTTTTTAATGAAATAAAAGCAAAACGGGCCTAACAGCATTACCATCCAGTGTTTTCTTACGAGACTATGCATAGATGGGTAATATACTAATGTTCAAGAATCGACGATGACTCTTAGTAAAGCGGAACACTTATGGTTCTTTGCAAAAACCTGTGAGGGTTCCTATAGAGCGACATTTTTTATAACCTTTTAGGATGTTTTTTCCCTTCAGGTGTACGAGTAGGCCTATAATTCCTTCTGACTGGAGAAAGCTTTGATAACTGGCAAAGGTGGCCAGTCTCCTCCTGAGAACTACCGTTCCAGTGTGTCTGAACCTTGAAAACATGATTATTTGATCCCCATACTGGGGCAAAAACACCTGGACAAGAACTACATTATAAATTGGATGGGTCAAACGGGCTCATGGAGAAAATATCGTGTGAATCCCAGCTAACACAGTTTTGTTACTCTTGGTCATAGGTATTGAACAGAGGAGTGCAAACGGACGCCTTACTTATCGATTTTAGCAAGGCGTTTGATAAAGGTCCCTCAACGTATTGAACTCAAAGATTGGAATTTATATGGTATAAGATGGATGATACCCACTTGGAGTCAGGATTTCCTGCGAGGATATAAGCAATGTATCACATTAAATTGAGCCACTTTTATTAGGACTGATTACCAATATCAGGAGTTCCACAAGTCTTAGTCTAGGACCAACGCTCTTCCTGTTACATTAGCGGCAAAATTCATAAGTCTTACATATTTCTACTTTTGCAAACAGCATTTTTAGTAATTGTGGACTTTGTGGATGGGGACAAACGTCCACTCAATTATGGGCTTGGATTTTGGGCCTTTTACCTTTGAGGAGTTTCAATTTCGATAAAAGCTAATAACAAAATAGACCTATATTTTGGACAATGAGAAATTATAAAGAGATGAAGGTCTCAGGAAAAGCTAGGAATTCAAGATATGCTCCATTAATTCTTGCCTGGCCTTCCTAAATTGGCAAGAAACAAGAATACCTGTAACGCAGTCCTTCCGTACTTGTTGAGAGCATTCGGATCGACACCCTTACTGAGGAGCTGTCTGACCTGGTCAATATCGCCTCTGGCCGCTGCCTGGGTCAGGTCATTGACTCGTGCGATTCCATCTCGCGGGCACTCTTCATGCTCTGCTCCTCAACAATAATTCACACTACCTAAAATAAGTACAGATATTTTATTGGCGATGATGATGACGATAAAAAAACAAAACAATAAATAAATAGTAATAAAACAATAATAATAATTATTTCAAATTGTTAAAACATCCTCCGAGGGGCGCGGAAAGGTGGGAAAAACTGTGGATGCTTGAGCCGGATTGCTTCTATGAATTTGGCCCGAAATATTGCTCTGGTCCAAATGGTCCAGGATCATATTGTCCTGGAGCATACATACTGGATAATATTCTAAGCAAATTTGTTTGCACATGCTCCGGATCACTCACTCACTCACCACTCAATCACTCACTCACTCACCTCACTCACTCACTCACTCACCACTCACTCACTCACTCCATCATGTACCGTCCTCGTCATGGGGGTGGGTTTGCAGCCAACATAGGTATCTGTCTCCAGTGGTGGTCTATTCTGTGCGTTCGGGGTGGGCATGTGGATGGTAGCCGTCCAGCTCGGATGTTAGATCCACGAAGTCCGTTGACGGTCTCTCCTCGGGTGCCTCGAGTCCGCATTGTAAGATGTGTACGGCTAGGTTCTTACTGCCCATAGCCACGTGACCAAATATTGGACGCTATACACTATTCCAATAGTGTAAAAAGTCTTGTGTTGGCTGAATCCGTGTTCAGAACCCAATCACGGTGTGTTTGTCTGCCAAGGACTCGCAAGATCCGACGGTAACACCATTATTCACAGGCTGTGATCTTGGCTATGTTGCCTTTTGAGGTCAAGGCTTCACATCAATGTGGGACAATGGGGAAGATGAGTGCATGAAGTTGTCTGAAAGTGACCTGTCTTTTAAAAGATACTGGATCTTAGTGAATTTACTTCTTGCAAGACAGAGTTCTTATTTTTTGGATGTGTCATTTGCTGTGCAAGTTGCACAATGCAGGCTAAGTAAATTCTGATATGTTGCCACAGGTTCACCATTGAGGTGCATGTTTACTGTTGGTTGGTATCTGGGAACGCAAGGATGTGGTTTTGTTGGACGTTTATGTGAAGGTATTAATCTTTGCTTTCACTGGACAAACAATTATGGAGAGCAGAAGGAGATTCATCTTCTGCATCTTCAGCCAGGAGGGCTACGTCGTCAGCATATAGCACGTTGGCTAAACTCTATTCCTCGATGTTGGTGCTGATGATGTTCAGTTATTGCCTTCTCATGTGATGAGCGCAGAGCTGACATTTTAAAGATGAGCTGGGTAATAATGATTACAGCTTGTCTGACTCCCCTTTTGACTTTGAACCAATCTGTGGATTCCCTCTAATTGAACAGCTGTTCTTTAAGTGCTGTATGGCATCTGCTCGCTCCTGGAGAGTATTTGACTTAGAATTTTCTTCCCACTGCTCCAGAGATATTGATATAGCTCCTGCAGCTATTGTGGCATTTGATGGTAAAATGCTGGCAACCCCGTTGCAGGTCTTTCACTATAAATGTATGGTTACCGTATATTTTACGGTTTAGAGTGAACTTTTACGGTATCTTACCGTAAAGCACTATTTTTATTTGTTTGCGGTATTTTATTGTAAAATTAAGGTCAACCGTAAATTTGCATGGAAGTAACCGTGATTATTTTACGGTTTCACCATAAAAATACTGCGAATATTTTACAGTGTAGGGTTAACATTTGACCACAGACATACAGAGATACACACATTTACGATCAGAGTAATCCCTTTGTGCCTTCTGCAATTCTTTGCAGACGACACAAAATGAGGTGCTAGGATCATTACTTTGCCCAAGGTTTTTATTTTCTTCCTTCATGGTAAAATACGTTTTAGTATGTGCACAATCTATTCCCATTAAAAATGGCCAAAAAGTTAAGTTCTTCGTTTTAGTAATTTCCTATATACCGAAAATGCTCAAATAAAACCTTGGAAAAGACACTGAACGCTTTTTTAATAAAAAAATAACGTGTTTTCAGCATGTTCAGTGGGATACGATAAGGGTGCCATTGTCTTCGTTGTCCGTTCTTATAACACCCACCTATTTCCTGCAATGATTTGAAAATTTCACTTACTAGAAGCTCTTCGTGTGACAAGGAAGGAGTTTTCCTGGAACTGACCAGCGCATAGCGTTGAAAAACACCATGTGAGCTCATCGATCCGAAAGTGTTTTGGAATTATATTAAGCTCTAATGTTGGCAATATTCTATAGAAAACAAGATATCTTATTATTTTTAAATCGGGTTTAATCTGGGTGGGCAACTTACCATATTGTTACTTCTGAAACCCGAGTATATATTTTAAATGCGATTATTCAAACCTCGTTGTTCCATAACATAAACTCAGGTTTTTTTGTGCGTGTGCTGCGGCTTGATCAGAATTTCACACGGTCAAGAGCTGGAAAAGGTTAATTTTTTGTTTGTGCACCACGTCAATGTTTATTCAGGGGGGGGGGGGGGGGGGGGGGGGGTGTGCTTTTTGGTTTCAATATGGCAATATTTGTTGAATGAGTGGTATTTAAAAAAAACAAAAGACACATATTTAAACAACTGTAGAATTGAACAATTATTATACTATGATTAACTCGTACATCAAACCCAGAGCTAGATGGTGTATTGAGTCCATAGCCCTACAATGACAGTTTGGGAAATTTTCGCCTTAATCGGTCCATGGACTCCACAAAAATCCTATCTTAACACATAAACTCTTACATTTACACTCATTTTAGCCCACATAAAGCGCTATAGTAGCCCACTTAGGGGGTAATTTTTAGCATGATTATGAAATGCATAGTATTTCTTAAAATTTTTTAGCACGCCGGTACTGACAGTCAGTAGTAGTACAGTATTGTATAGGTCCGTGGTATATGTACACTGCAAAAACGTGCTTAGAAATAAACACTTTTCTAAACACTATGTGCACCACGTTTCTAACAATGTGAAATGTCGGTTTAATATCTAAAACACACCTTATATCTAAACATGTTTAAAAATCTAAATATGGTTTTAGAGATTTGACATAAGGTGGTTTTGTGCAAGTTTTTAGAATTAAACCTGTTAAATCTCTAAACACTAATTTGCACCGTTTCTAAACACTGTTTTTTTGCAGGTACAACAATATAGCAATGCATCATGGGATTGAACCAATTGAAATCGGACGACGGGGGAGGGTGCGCTTCTTTTCGAAGGTGAATATGATGCATGAACATTGACTTACAAATGGCACCCTATAAACAAGGTATTTCCAACGACTAAAAAACTACTGCAAAGCAAGTAAATTTTTCCCTTGCCTTTGCTACCCTAACTAAGCAATGCATTGCCGTCATCCTTAACTTTTTACCCCGTCGAGGAACTCGACTGTGTCTTTCTTCTGGTATGGTTTCTTTCTTTAAACAGTCGAGGAACTCGACTGTGGTTTTCTTCTGTACGGTTTTCTTCTTTCTTCTTCTTCTTTTTCTGTCGCCCACATGCTAATAGCTCAGACATGGAACATTCCATATTACCAAACTGGTCACAAGGACAAGTACATGCACAAAACTTTTTGGACATTACCCGATTGGTGTCAAAGGTCAGATAGGGTCACAGGGGTCAACAAACGTTTTAACCATTGGCAAAAAATCCAGAAATGAGCTCAATCTCAAAACTAATGCTGGTCATCTTGTAGACTGATCAACACTACAAAAAAGTCAATTATGACTTTTGTCATATGACACATGATTAGAGGTCAAGGTCACAAATACAATACTCAAATTAACGGTTACACTTCCAATCACTACTCCTGTTTAACAAATTACATAGTAATGATCACGTGACTCATGTATGTGATTCAGCTTGACACCCCCCACCAAAGTTACTTAATGAATTTTGATAAAGGT
>JAMKCH010041694.1:0-12732 GCA_023653785.1 Ophioderma brevispina
TTCACAGCCTTCTATGTCAGCAATTATATGATTTCCATTCTTTGGAAGGTTGCCGTTGCGTTTTTCATACGCGATGCATAACCCGAATACTGAAAAAGCCCATCCGTCGTGCAAAATGCCGAATTTCTTTCGCACGATCATAGGGACCTGCCATACCCCTTTAAAGGGTCAAGCCTTACTGACATACTTGGAAAATTTCCTTTTGTCAATGCATTCCTCACTACGAGGTATGGAAATGATCAGTCTTTGGAACATTGATTACCCTTCTGACATCTGTCACAAACCTAAGGGAACCATCATGTTTTGGAACCAAATACATGGGAACCCATTCACTTTTGCTTGCTTCAATTATTTTGATTTTACCAACATGGACTCTCGCTCGTTGTTGAGATGTTTCCTTTCTTCATAGGGCTTTTCCCTCTGTAAGGGGTGTTTTTATTGTGCACAATCACCCACATCAACCTCCTGATAGCGCAGTGGTTCTACTAGGACATCGTGAAAAATTCCAACTCATGAATCAACTGCATGATTTCACACTGTTGATTTTCTGAAGGATGGCCTAGTTTGTATCCAAATTCCTTGAGTGAACATCTGAAGTTTTGCACTTGATTGGATGTCATGCTGCTTGTCATCATTGGTTTTGCATTATTTACAACTCAGTTATGATTTTCATCAGTGCACTTCATCAGCAGACTTACAGAGCACACTGGCTTTGCACTGCCATCACATTTCTACATACTCTCTTCAACATATTTACATGGCACAGTTGCCTACTCTTACGCCTATCTGGCGTTTTTGACTATTAGTCAACTTCCATTTACCTTGGACTCTACTGTATAGGGACCATGGTATCGGCCTGCAGTGGATGTCAGGGATTGGAAACAAGACTAACACTTGGTCTCCTGGCTAAATACCCTACTCTTGGCATCTTGGTCATACAACTTCTTCATTTGTCTGGGCTTGCTTCAAATTCTCCCTGCCAATTTCATTTGCCTAATTGAGCCAACACTTAAATTTGGAACATATTCAAAAAAAACAAAAGGTTGGTTCAGTTTTTCATCATTTCAGCCTTTTCTCCTTTAGAATTTCAAGGGACCGCGAACTGTACGCCCAAAAACTAACTCAAAGGACTGAAACCTAGGGTTTCCTGAACTGCCTTCCCTTGCAGCAAACAAAACAAGTGAACTCCCTCATCCCCGTCCTTCTCAAATTCCAACCAGTCAAGTCCAATCATAGCTTCAGAGTTTGGGGGATGGAATCTCTCGAAAGCTCCTTGGGACTCTTCATGGTAGGCACGACAATCTTTCTATCCCTAACTCATACATCACGTGCTGAAATAGACCAGATGTGAAATTTGACCCCTGAATCTGACTGAATTGACTTAGGTAGCCCTACAAGAGTGAAAAACTTGGTCACAGCCTTCACTACGGTTTTAGCCTTAATGTTCCTCAAGGTATGGCGTCAGGAAACCTGGTAGAGGCAACCATGATAGTCAATAGGTATTGATTACCGCTAACTTATCCTAGGGAGAGGTCTACACAGTCAACTATGACCCTACTAATGGCTCGCCGAACGCCGGTATCGGTTTCAGAGGAGCGGGCAGGATTGTCTGATTAGGCTTGCAACGACTTGGAACAAGTATGACAATCTACAGTATTCAGAAAACATCCTTTCGAGTGTAGGCCACCAAAAGTGGTTCAAAATCTATCATGTGTCCTCTTGACTCCTAAATGTCCCGCCATGGGACTATAATGGCAATGGCTGATGACCTCCCTGTGAGACACCTTTGGGAACCACTACCTGATGAACAACCGTTCCACTCATTAAAAAACACATTTGCCGAGCATCAGTGGCCTCCTTTCCTCATCAGCACACCATTGTGTTTTTGTAAAAACACACAGGAACAGTCCTCAGACTCCTGCAGGGTTAACTGCCCTTTGACTAAAACTCTTGAGTGCAGGATCATTCTCCTGTTAAAGAACTAACTTATTGTGACTAAAGGGATCATCATCATTATCCCACTAGTTCACGCTTCTTCAGTGCTTGCTTCTTGTTTTTGAGAACCTGTCTCCCCTGAAGAGGGAAGTTGACCTGGTTCAAAAATCTAATTTTGTCATGAACTTGTCCTCTAAATCTAAATTTGGGACAAGGTCTTCCTCCTTCCTATCACTATTTGCTTCAAGCATGGCTTTCCTAGCCATACTCCTAGTAACTGCACAGGCCGGATAAACTGTCCTATTCCTTCATCACTACTATTTTCTGTGCGGATGGTGGTACAATTGGTTCGGGATGTACTTTCCCCCTCATGCCAAATCAGTCCTAAACACATTCAACACCTTTGGACTGGCAATTCCGGCCTTATTCCTACTATGACTGTACCTGCGACCAAATCAACTTCAATCACCTTGTGAAGAGGACACTAATAACATCCATACCTATACCTTGATCAAAGCATTTCACCTGTGGCACGAACTTCACTTAACGGGCAATGACCCCTCCAAAATTACTGACTGGGCACAACACGTATCACGCATGATCTTTTTGTTATAGGTTTTTTGTAACAACTTTGTCACCATCCAGCGAGACTGACCCCTCAAAACAATGGTTTCAAAGTCTTGCCCAACTTTCTCAGACCAATATCTTTCTGTTTAATAGCCTGGGAACTAACTTGCGGTCTAATGGACACAGCAACACCTGTGGGTGCAGACTTCTGCTTCATGGCTATCTGCTTTCCCATCAACTCCAACGCGTGCCAAAATGACCTGAATCCTTGCAATATGTTATAAGTTATTTCTGACGTAAAACCATTCCCCTGACTTTGGGTTGGTACTAGAAGGACCCTAGTCCCCTGACTGGAGGAACCTGACTGACGGTTCCCTCTTTAATATTAACCATGACTTTGGGAAGGGATCTTCTCTGGTAAGGCCTATTTGAATTAATACTCTTGTATTCTGACTGACTTACTAGGCCCACCCGTACTATAGCTGGAACTCAACTTATGTGCGAGGGCGTAATCATCTGCTTTTGTTGCTTGCATTTTTCAAATCTTTGATTCGCTTTCATCCAAATGAGTTTTTAATATCGGCATGAATACACTGTTTGAACTGGCTCAATTAAACCCAACTGCCTAAGTTGATTGAAGGCTTGTTTCACTTCCTTGGAATGAGCCACCTATCCAACTTTGTTCCTGAACTCTGCCAACTCGAACTATTTTGATTCTGCACGTTTTTTCGCATCCGAAATTTTTGCCTATACGCTCAGGCACTAACTCATAGGCTTTAAGATAGACTGCTTTACTACGTCATAATCACCGCCTGTTCAATTGATAGGGATGAGTAGGATCTCTCGAGCTTTCCCAATAAACACAGTCTGCAGCATGTTGTCCATTGCTCTTTAGGCCACTTAATGCTTTCGGCAATCTTCTCAAGTGCAAAAAAATACTTGTCAACTCTGTTTCCCTAAATGTTGGTAAACCAATTTGATATTGCGAGTGGCATCAAACCTGAGTGTGAGGAGAGCCTGATGTGCCCTTTTCTAACTTCTTGTTCTAATTTTGTATTTGCTTCAATTTCTGCCAATCTAATACTTTCCTCCATTTGTAACCTATCTTTCTTTCTTTCTGTTCCAATTTTAATCTGTCATCTGTTTCTTGTTGTTTCCATTTGCAATTGGCATCTAGTTCCGTTGTTTTAGTGTCTTTTCTAATTCAAGTTTTTTCCTTCTCTAATTGTTTTGTCGTGCCTTCCGTTTCCTCTTTTTCTAACCTATCTAGTCTTTCGTTGCTCTTGCATTTGTAATTTTGCCATTTCTATTTGCATTTGCATTTCCATCTGTTTCATTTTAAAAGCACTATCTGACTCTTCCTGAATTCACTATTTTTTTTCCAAACATCCCTCATTTAACAAATCTCACAAGATGGTTTATCAACGCATTTTTAATTAACTGTTTCCTCATGGAATGCCTAACTTCCATCCCATACTACTTGGCCAAACCTAAGTCCGGCGTTTTGAGCACATCAAACTTCTACCACGTAACATCTTTGACAAACTCTTTCTGCCTTAAACGCCATCGTGTATGAACCTTCATGTCCCAAATAACAATATATAGCACAGATAGTCAACGTTACACAACAATCAAAATTTGTTCAAATTTTAAAACTGTATTTTTTACAGTGTCTTTCCCTTTCCGACGAGCCACCAATTTTTGTTACGAGCAAACCTGACCAGGCAAAACCACCTCAAAACTACTGATTCAAACTCCTGAATAACTAGACAATCCACTGTGAACTTGATTACAAATTTTAGAACCAAGTATTTCTTTTAATTGTGTGTTTAAATCAATTTCATTTCAACATCGATTTATGTCTCAATAATCAAAGATTTATCTATAACCATAAAGTTGTTAATCTATGAACTACTAAACTTACGACCTGGTTGTGCCGCGACGCGTGCTGCAGCGAGATTACAATTACGATGCCGAACTTGCAAGAGTCCTGGCTACTATTCCAGCGTCAAACTTAACTATTTCCATTCGTGGACGTGTCCACGGACACTTGTCTACTGAAGAAAACCAGCTCCTTAAGACTCCCGAAGCTCGGAGTTCGACTAAATATAAAGTCCACTAGTGCTGTAGCTTGTTTACCCTTGGATAACTCAGAGGACACGAAATACGGAAACCGAACACGCTCACATAGACTAAAACTGATGGAGCTGAGACTACTATGACAAGTCCACTAGAGGAAGAATACAATGTTTACTGTCACAGTCCACTATGCCTGGAAAACTCTGCTAATAAGTGGAGCATGATGGTGTGTAACTCTGACTCATCTTCTCTCACCAGGGCTTTATATATCCGCTCAAACAATTCTAGAAGGTTCTGGTCCTCTCTATTGAGTCCTGTGCTAAATATAGTCCATTATGTCATAATTCTGGAAATGCCTCTATATTCCCATGTACTGCATAGATTTAGGATCTTATAGCAGCTACTCACTGACTGTGTAATTAGCAACAGTGCGCCACCTATGATTCAGAGAAGTTCAGTGAAGCCATTCTAATGAAAATCACTACGTCCCAGGTACAATTCCAGAAGTTTGCCGCTTTTCCTGAGATCATCTGGTTCATTCTATTTGCTTTAACCACACAGGTTAATGCACACCAACCAGGTATATGTTTGTATTACATTAATATTAGACTAATTTATAATATTTTGTAATGTGCTAATTATGACTTAATCGTACTCAAAGTGAAATAAATCAATGTTAATTCTTGGGGCTGTAACCACGTTCATTCCAAAGCATGGTTTAGTAAAGTAGAATTATGTAATAGCTCAGATGAATAGGTAGTAAATAATCTTTGTGGTTCCTTAAGCAATCTCCTGATTTAAAATGGTCTTTAGTCGCACTTCAATTACCACCTCTTGGCAAATCTATTTGAAAAAATATTATCTTATTGTTTTGTTTGGCAATAATGAGCTAAATTGCATGTTTAGGTCTCAATCAGTTCTGCTGTTATTGGCATAGTCTGGCTTCAGTTTAAACCATTATCAGTTATACTGTGGGAGTCCAACCGTGGTGGGAAAATATCGTATCAAACATGATAATGATAAAATTTGATATTAAACGACGCCCAAATATTAATTGGTCCGCTATGAGTTGTTAAATAAATTGCGACTCGCGACTGCGTCTCGCCATAATTTTTGCAACTCATATCTTTCCCAATTAATTTGGGCTTAATCAATCCAATTTATTGCAATCGGTGAGGTGGTTTTTCATGTGCCTGTTCTACATATATGATAATGTCCAAATTGACTGCACTACACTTATATCTTATAATTTTGCAATATTCTAACTATGATAATAAGTGATGTATTTAGAGGTAAGCACGGTTATGGTGAGTCTGGCCCCCCAAACAAACCATTCTATAACCAAATTCATGTGGTCATGGCCACTCCGACTGCAGTTGGTTGTGACATAAATATGCCTTAACATTTCCAATCTACTTTGATAATTAGATAAAAAGTTCTGTCATTCTATTGGTGATTTTAAGTCCCTAATACCGGCCTTCATTCCTCAACTTGCTGGCTTGCAATGCAAGTGATAACTTGAACTGCGACATAATTTCGAAATTTTCATTTTCAGGGTTGATAACCGCGCAAGCAGTTCCCTCTTGCTCTGGTGCTGGCCCCAACTCGCGAGTTAGCCTCACAGTCTACGACGAGCCCGCAGTGTAGGTTTCCTCAAATAAAACTTGCAAGGTATTGTATGATGCTTGAAAATGGGACCAAGGGAGGGGCACATTATATACACATCTTCCAATTAAAACGGAGTTCTGTGTAAATGGGTATTGCTGTTTGTCACTGTTTTGCTATACATTTCTCCAGTTGCACCAACAAGAGAACGCATCAAAATTGATTGTGTACTAAGAAAATTTACCATAACTATACTCGGCTCATCGTTTCTTGGAACAGTTGCTCTATTACGCCGCTACTTTGCCAAATAAGCACCATCTGTCAGGGCGGACAAAATGCCCACATTTCTGGAACACAATCAAATTTCCCTCCCAAGCTTGCAAATTAACCCTTCAATTAGGCATTCTTTATTTACATGACAATAATTTTCCCTCCAAATTGTAAATTTCCCGGAACCAAGTTCCCCCGTGTCAGCGCTTTTTCCAGGCTTGACCTCGGAATGGCCATGTAGGCAATTCACATAAGAGATACACACTGTCACAGTGTCATGGGCCCAAGAACTGATGTTGTAGAGTAGGGTGAGGCTTTTTTTGGGTAAATGTGAGGTGGTACTCTCTTTTTGTGTTGCCCATGTGTAAAAAGTAGGGGTTGTCAAATGCATGTGTGAACTTAAAAACAAGTATTAGTCAACACGGTTACAGTGGGGAGAATGACTCCGCTCAAGAATTACTTTGACTCCACTCAAGAATGACTCAATTAAGTTTAATGGCCTGATTAATATAATTTCAATCGTATTCCAACCTTCCAAATTAGTATTTATCGTTACCTACATACACTGACAGACCGTTCTAATTCCCTGTTTAAAACTTCACTTCGTATTTAAATTAGTACAGTTTTTGCAAATGTAGGCAATGTGAGGTATTTTTTGACTGGATTCATATTTTGAGTGTGTAAGTATTTTAATCATCTTCCATTTTTTTGCAGTTTTTCATTCGCTCCCCTTGTGCGCCCCCTGTGTTTTTTACGGAGTGCGACCTCGGATCCCAGTGCGTGATCTAGAAAAGGGCTGCCATCTACTTGTAGCTACACCTGCCGTCTGGTAGACATGGATGGAGCGTGGGCGTGTAGGAGTCGAAAACATCAAGTAGGTTTGTGTTTCTGGATCCATAGGGATTACTTTGGTAGTGGGCAGAGTGTGTGTGTCTTGTTGTATCCGTGGTAAATTTGTTGTATCTGTATGCGTGGGTAAAAAAATGTTACCGTAAACCCATAATTGCCTATGTTGTCCACATCGTGCACACATAATGGCACTGCATGTAATGGTCCTTGGGTAGTGCCCCACAGTTTGCCCCTCTCACGAGTGGGGTCAATGGTCATCTAGAGGTCTGCCCATATGGTCAGAATTACAAATTGCTTGGTGTAAACACATGTGATCACTTTTCATGACACCTTTGGTCCTTGGTAATGTCCACATGTTGGTGACCTTTGGTGACCCTCATGTTACCGTTTGTCCCCATTCACAAACTGCGACGCCAGAATTTTGTTGTGATGACCATTGATTAGGCATAAAGGATATTAAAGCATCAACTTGCTCCCGCCACATTTGTCTTCATGAGGCTGTGTGTTTTTCAATAAATGGTTTGGAGTGATCTTTGCAAAGATTATTGAAAATGGGTGTGCCTACTTCACGCACAGCCGATGTTGGAAGTTACTCGCAAGTAAAATATTCATTGACTTTTGGTACAGTGTGGTAATACCATATGATCATTAATTGGTGAGCATGTCTGTTTTTATTGAGTTAAATACCAACCAGGGCCAGGGAAAAGCTTGGAGGCCCAGTTGTAAAAACAGTAATGAAAAAAAAAATAAAAAAAAAAATAAAAAGCAATTTGTGCAACGTTTGGCTAGTTTGGTGAGCAGTTGATGAATCGCTTGAGAAGAGAGGTGTTAATATTGGTTATTTTGCTACATACATACTCTGTGAACATTGTCCAGTCATGTTACTCTAAAAGCATTGCTAGTACCCCTATTAAAATAACAATTAAAAACCTACAGCTCGGGTCATCAGTTTAGAAGTTCGTTTGTTCATTCCAATCATTGGTATGGGCTTTAGGTGTCAGGATTAGATGGCATGCTTTTGAGGCTGGGACGTATTGGGAACAGTTGGGGGGGTTTTTTCACCTATTCTTATTCGAACCTGGCTGCGATGTACCTGTACAGTTGTGACTCTTTGTACACGGGATCGACCTCTTAACCATTCCCTTCCCTTCCCTCCAAAGGATGGGAGATGTTTCCATGATTCATTTGCCCAAATCAAGTGAAGCCATGGAGGAGAGTGTATTCTTATTTTAATAACTGGTTCATCCGAGATGGAAACCTGAATAATCCCAGCAGTGGCCCACTGGGGATTCGAACCCTGGAAATTGTGGACCACCAGCACCCTAACCACTGGTCTATGCTCTTCCCACGTGTAGTGTGTTGCCCCGTTACAATACTGTGGGACAAGTGCATAAAAGAACATCTACCATAACATAAAGCGCCACTCTCCAATAGCAACGTAGCAAAGTAGAGCATGTCTAGGGGCGTACAATAAGACCGTCCCGCACCACGTGTAACCCCGCCACAGTCACAAGGTCCGGCATTATCGCGTCAGGTCCAGTTTAGCCCTTTTGATCATGTCCCTCAATATCATGTTGTGCATTGTAATTTGTGTATGATATTGAATGATAATATTGATTTGATATGATACAAGTGGCGCGTGTCGCTATTTGCATATGCCTGCCATTAACTCTTTAACATGTTTTAAAAGTGGTATTCTGGTTTCACTTTGGCAGGTTTATGATTCTGGATGAGGCTGACCGCATGCTTGACATGGTATTTTGAACCAACAGATCCTCCGCATTGTGAGCAAGATAAGATGCCTAAGACCGGAGATCGTCAGACGCTCATGTTCAGTCTACATTCCCCAAAGAGATCCAGGTACGTCATGTCGTATTGTCTTGTGTATTGGCTGTTGGATACAATTTTGCAGTTTGGGAGAAATTTAGGTCACACATTGTAACAGAATTTGTGATGTACACCTTAAGTTTGTTTCTGGTAGGAGGAGAGGGGCCACAGGCATTTTTTTAAAGGGCCATTGTTTTCGAGTCGCTAATTGCCTCATACCCAGGGACCCCTGATTTTCCGGAAGTGGTCAATTTGGTATCAAAGAAAGCTCATATTTTTCTCATTACCCCCCTGTGAAATCTTATAGGGTACTCTGTGGGATTACAAAATTACGGGATAAATCTCGGCGAGAAAATTTACAGATGGTGATTTGGGGTGAAGGCCATTCCTGCATTTTTTCACTTTTATTCTTTTGTAAAATTCATTAGACTATTTGTTTATCCATCCCCCCTGTGTCTTGAAAAGCAGAGGGGATATTGCGAGGGTGCGAATGTCTGTGTGTATGTATGTTTGTTTCAGTTTGGTTTGTTTTGGTTAGGTTTTTTGTTTTTCCCGCGTCCTTCGAAAGTTTAAGTCTGATTTAAACCAGACTTGGGTTAAGGTGCATATGTTCTCTTCATGTTGGTGGATGATGGTTTTCAAAGGTCATGGCCAAGGTCAAGGTCCATCGTTTCCAGACTTCCCTATCTTGCCTGGGGGATGTCGCAAGTTTTACTACTGTAATTTTGTTTTATTAGGGGAATGTTCAAGGCCCACTAAAACAAGACCTTAAAATTTTATCCTTAATGATGTTCCGACATTGTTTATTTTAAACCATTGTTTCATATAGCAGCTCTTCTAAAAAAGAATATGTTCAGTAAAGAACAGATTTGTCTAGTGGTTGTAGACAGTGACAAAACTGGTATAATGGAAGAAACCATGAAGAGATTACATTGATCTCAAGTTATGGTCTATAATATATCAAACAATTTGGGCAAAATAATTCCAATTTAAGACAAAAGGCCTGAATAAACATGCAACCCATAAAGGGGCCAGAAACATTTATGTGGTGGTGACAATCACTTCACATTGAATTATAATTTTATCATTGAGAATAGATTTATCTGGTATAAATTGTCAGTGTTGACTAAGCAATATGATGCACCTACATTCCTATTGTCAATTTATTATTTTCCCCATATCATAATACTTATACTTAAATTATCATGTTCCTTTTAAAAACCATATAACCATCATAAAATCATTTCATTTTCAAGAAAAGTTTGAAGGGTGTAATCTGTTTGTGAAAAAAGATGCTTTTTGATGCTTGTATCCACAAGGCTATTTTTGCATGTAGAAGTGCCACATAATCACCGAGCTAAGCTGAAGGACGTCAAAATTTGCCTTGATAGCGAGTTCCTCTGATTTTGTTTTTGGACCCATTTTTTGGGGTAAAACAAAGCATTCAATAATTCTGTTAACAAAAAGCTAAAGAGTGAGCACAAAGAATCACTTTTCAGAAGTCCTCCTAATTAATTAATGAATAAAGTTTAATGTCCAATGAATGCCGGTAATAACGCGATAAGTTATTACGGCATTCTTTACTTTGGACACCCACCCACCCATCCATCCTCCACGTAAGTCCATATTTACCATGCTGCACACCCACACGCTCTATACATATATTCATACACCCCTACACACAAACACACACATATATAAGACACGTACATGTACATACAAACTGGTTTTCTTTGTCTTGCTCTGAACAAACAGATTTGTTCAATTGTTAACACCACTCTTATTAACAATTATTTACACATACATCTTGGAACAATGATGCTGCATGAAAAAAGCCTACTATGTCACCTTGGAAATCGGGCAAAAATACAAAATCAAAAAAAACCACTTTGAACTCAAAATTTCAAAAAATTGTTTCATAGAAAGCACCAAAAACTTCAATACTTGCATAACGTGATTTTCACGAGAATTGACAAGATCCAAAAGACCTATTTATATGTTTATTGGCTGCCCTTGACAGAAAATCCTCTACTTGATGGCTAAGCCTATATTTATATTCTGAAAAGTCTCAATATTATATTATTTAAATATTCAAACCAAACCTTGCTTTGACAGTGTTGTAGTCCAACTGGTGAACGATACAGTGTTTCAATAATAGTGTTGTCTGTTAAAAGCCCGGAGGCCAACAATATTCCAATGTATTGCATCTGGGCACTTTTACCAAAACTGTACAATACAAAGATTTCTTTGCACCACTCGGAGGCCTGAATAAAGAATGTGTCGTAATTTAAAGCCCACAATTTTCCCCTTTAAAAATGGCAAATTCCGCTTTTTTCGCTTTGTACTTTCCTTCCCGAAATGGCAATTTTCCCATTTTCGCTATTGCCTTGAAGAGGTATTCGACCTTCTAACTCCTACACAACGCTACAGTAACCTTTTGCAAAATCGCGATCGATGACCCGCTCAATTTGCAGTACATAAATCATGCTTACCGAACAAAGCTTTTACTAGGTGCAGACGTACGCGCGGCACTTTTTAAAAGCATAATTTCAATTGTTAATTACAAAATCGCTTGACCACCCGAGTAAAAACACGTCCAGTGAGTCAGTTCACCGTACACTGGTTATTACATCTTGGAAAATACCGACGATCTATTTTTAGCGTGCGACTGCTCCAAGCCCATTAGGCACATTGCGTCATTTTCCGAAGCAAAAATGGAGTCGGGTCATCGGGATCGCAAGGTACATCAAAGACGATCGCGATGCAAGCTGTAGCAATCGTCTTTGATATATACTTTCCGATGGTCTAGAATTCTAAACCAGGTGGGATTTGGGATTTGATAGGGGTTCATGGCCAATCGTAAACATTCTCATTTTGTTATATTCTGAATCCAATTGTGATTTCTTAGTATTTTACTTAGTTAACGTGAATTATTTACTTTTTGACAGGTTTTTTCTCTCTTCATCTCAAATTGCCTTTTCCGCGTGTAACCTCCAATTCCGCGATTTCGCGATTTCCGCCACCGCGGATAACTTGGGGCTTTAGTCATATTGGATGGACAGTCTGATATTTTGAGGAGTGGAGGCACCACTACGATAAAAATATTAGACTCAATCTAATACGACATATGAATAGCAAAACAACAATCCCCTCGTTCCCCTTATTCTTTATTTTTTTTTAATCACCAATACTTTTTATTTCACTATATTAGTTTCAATGCAAAATATTTCCCTCACTGTCAAATAAACTACCGTCCATACTACAGAGGTCCCCAAAATAATGCAAATCCTTGCAGTTTGTGCTAATATTTCAAAATTACTGAGAATTATTCAAATTTTATAAGAGATTCTGAATGACGAAACAGTCACATCATCCTGGCCTATTTTTTCTGATACGGTTTTACTAGTTTTGAAACAAAGGCTATTAGTACCTACTTTCAATTACACCATTCCAAGTTTGCCTTAGATCGTTGAAGCGGGTTTACCTTGGAAAGTTGAATCAAAAGGTTTCCCCCCCCTTTAACTCTACCAACTCCTCCTTGTTTAAAAAAAAAAATTACTAAAATATTTGTCGTTATTGTTTTATCCAGTCTTTTAAAAA
>JAMKCH010041695.1:0-18941 GCA_023653785.1 Ophioderma brevispina
TGTTTTTACCTCCCAATATTTTGATGAGAGGGGATGGTCAATACGATCATCCCCCTAATGTTGATGCCCGTGCATGTGGTTTTTGACCAAAATAACCTCATATTTTACCATAATAGCTTAAAAATGGTCAATATGTGCATGTGAATTACAATTGCATTTAACAATTTTTGCTTCTTATGGCAATTTTTTAGCACAAAGTCAGCAAACCATGTCATTCATAAATTTTCACCCCATGTCAAAAAAAATATATGCCACTAGGTTTGTCTGTCTGTCTGTCTCTGTCTTGACAAAATTGTCCTATCTAAAACTAAATGTGTAAAATATACTTTTTGAAGTACATGGTGGGAAGAGAAAATAAGAGATTTTTCAGTGACTTTATGGGGTCTTGGATTGACAGCTCACTAGAGCAGAGTAACATAACAAGGGTTAGTGCAAGAAGACCCCATCTGCAATAGCTGCCATTTGTCAGTTGTGTTCTTATTAAGTGTTATACCTGCCAAATCTAACATGTGGGAGCTATTGCAGATGAGGCCTTTTTGCACTAAACCCTCGGCAGCGTAATTAGAGTACAAGGCATTAATATGGGCTTGGGTGAATCCATTATGCTAGCTGAGTGACAAGCAAAATTTTATTGTCTTGAAGAAATGGTGTCATGTCTTGAGGAGTAGAGAAAAAAGTTTGAAAAGGCAAAGAGTTGAAAATTAGGATATTATGAGTGTGTATGTTTTGTGTATAGCCTCAAGTATGTGTAACTTGATACTATTGGTTGCGTAAAATGCTTTATTCTATTTCATATTTGCACTACCTCTGTTAAAGGCTGAACAATTGAGCATGAATCTTCCTGGCTGTCTCAAGATTAAATCTGGTTGATTTTTCCTTACCAACTTATTGGATAAAATATCATTTCTTTTGGGAATTCAAATGTTTCTTAATTTCTAACATTTTTCCAGATAAAAAAGTGGTTTGAGGTCAAATCGATAGGATTTGTCATGCCTAGGATTCTTAAAATTTTGGATTTAGAAAAGGGTGCAAAATTCAAAACAGAATAACGTTAGCATAGCATGATAATTTCACTGGAACCCAGTTCAAACTACAGATGTTTGCAATTCTTAAAGCATGCCTTGCCGGATCACATTACACTTTCTCCGATGTAAATTTGGCAGGAATTCTTTGATTGGCTTGATAAAATGGTTGCCTTCGTGTAAAAGACGATCCCCTGATTTATGAGTGACATACACTTCTTGCATACAACATGCCATGTTTTAATGTGCCATCAGTATTTTATATCATGCATAGCAAATATTTTCATGGGTTAATTTTTTGTGAGTTTTATCGAACCGAACACTTTTGTGCCGTTTTTAATTTCTAGCTTTAACTGGCCAGCTGTGCTAACCAATAGGTCAACAAATTTTTCATGCATTTCAATTTGTGCTCCACTTGATTTGTTTATTTTGGACTAAGTGTTTGGAATTTAAAAGTGCATGAAAATAATTTAGTATTGGCAGACATGTGACATGCATTTTGACATACATTTGACATACATGACATTAATGTACTTAGCCTCAATCATTATGAAACAATACATAAATCATAAGATTGGATGTGCTGGTATATTATGACAAATTATTGGTCGATAAAAAATCCTTAAACAATATCATCTCTCTTAGAATGTATGTTTATATTTGAGTTTGTGCGGCCTCTGCTGTTTGTGTACTTTATTACATGTATGCACACTGCTTGTTCATGTTATCATTCATCTGAAATAATTGGTTTGGGTTAAATGATTGTCAAATGTTATTGATATCAATTTGTATGGTCTGAGAATCACAACTAAAATTGCTTATTTTTTCTTTCTTCACTATAATAATAAGGCATACTGAAAATTAATAGTTAGTTGCTGCTGATTTGGGTAGCATTCAAATGTAGTGCATTTCTATTTAGACCGATTAAGGGATTTGATGAGCAATCTTAAAAGCCCAGGTCTTGCAAACCAGTGATCTGTAGAACTTAATCAACTGCATACTGTTTAAACAGGATGTCTTGATTCTTGGAGATTTTGGCCCGAATTCATGCTCCAGGAGCAGGTATTTTCAACTCGTCTCATAGGGGCGCTATTCATTATTATGTGTGTGTTTTATTCCGTTAATGTTTATATTGAAGTATTACAAAAGAACGACTTCCTGCCGGCTCGGATTGCGTGGCGTGTGTCTGTGGGTGCTCGTCTTGTTATCTAAAGGTTGTGGGTTCGAATCCCACTCCAGGAACAAAATTTAGTTTATGATTTTATTTGTATTTTAGAGTTGGAGATTGGAATCATAAAAACATCAGAGTTGTGGATTGAAGTAGAAAAATATTGAATAGCTGCCTTATGAGATAATAAGACTGGTCCTGGTCCTGGAGCATGAATTCGGGCCAAAATCTCCGACGTGCGGATGTCTTGAGGGTAAAGTTTTTAATGGTTTTGGGTTGACGGGCTGCCTTTAATGGAATATCGCAATATTGTATAGTATGCCTTATTCCTTAAAATGCAACTGACAGGTTGTTTCTAAGAATTTATACAAAGTTGTCACAAAAAAAAATCCCCACAAGGCTTGAAAATGTCCCATAAGGCATGTAGTTTCTGATCACACAGGAAATTGTATATTTTTCTCTGAAACATTTTGAATTTTTGTGAATTGATGTCATTTTGTTCCAAACTAAGAAGAAAGTCATCTTTTTATACTAAAAACCTATCAAAATCAGTTGATCTTTCCTTAGAGGAAATCCCAGCTTCTTACGCACACATAACCATCAAAATCATTTATCTTCCATTTTTTAAGCACAAATATCAATAAATAAACATTTGTAAATTAACCTTTTCCTGCAGAAACATGTTGAATCATCGCCAAATGTTCCCAATGGATGAAAAAATTCTTGGCAGAAAGAAACCTGTAGTTAGGATATCCGAATTTCAACCTGCTTTTTTATAATTTTTAATTTTACCACTCAAGGCAAGAAAAAGGGCTGAAAGAAGTGTATAGTATTCTGCCACAGGCTAACGACATTCGGCAACGTTAACCGGAATAAACCGCATGTTAAAGTGCCTAATTTTAAGTGGTGGCAGAATAACTAATTTCATCCTGCAAAAGCGTAGAGCCCTGTTTGAATTCTAGGAAGTTGTAAATGTTGCACAGTTTGCCATAGGTGTAGTCTTGGATCATGCGGGTAATTGCTGTCCGTAGCGTTTCCCGACTGAAAAGGTCATTTTAGTCGACTTTCCACAATCTGTATTTCACAAGCGCAGCCATGTGTTAAACTTGCACTGTAAAAGTAGACATTTTTCTGCTAAATTAATTTCTGATTTTTTTACTCCAATAAGTTGTGCAATTTAAACAACATGCAAACATTATAATGCTAGACCACATCAAGAAATACAGATTTATTGAATTTTAAGTATCAGAAGTCTGTGAAAAATTACTGATGCAAAGATGAGAAAAAATAATAGTGCAAAAATGAGCACTTATGCAGTAAATTGAGTGGAAGTCAGAATTGATCAACTGATAATGGGAACAGAGACAGTATGGAATCTGAATTGTTTAGATACAGTATGCGAATTAACACTCAGCGTAGACTGGGCCATGGAATGTCTCCATATGACTTAGAAGCTTTCTTGCTTGCATGAGCTACACATGTATAGGCAAGATCTTCATAGTAATGATGTTGTTCATTATGCTTTCCTATATCTGGTTAGGTGACAAAAATCATATTGTGATATCGTGGTTGGGTGATATTTTTAAGCATTTTTGATCAGTATAATTCAAGTCATAAGTGGAAAAAAAATTTCATTTAACTTTTTCGAAATGGATAACAGCGATATAAATGTTTTGGAGGTATCTCTCTCTCTGACTGTGAGTTGAATTTGCAAACCCAAATCGACAGCATCCCCTCACAAGACTATAATGCACCCATATATTTTGTTAACCTTAAAGGATGAACATGACTTGACCAAAGATTACCTAGATAATCATCTTATCCTCCGATGCATCTTCAAGAAGTGTATTAGTAAAGGTTTGACCTCATCTCAATTTAGAGTGTATTAATTTTTACTGCTGCAAAATTGAATGTATAATTTTTGACATTATTAAGGGGTAGAAATTCTTAACTCTTCACAATATCATTGCTTTTGACTATTTTAAAGAGCAGAAATGGTGTAATGGATTCAAGTCGTGTTCTGTTTTTTGCCAAGCGTAACGATATGCTCTTTTTGTAAAAGCAATTGTAATGTAGATCAGGCACCTGACCCGTCCTCCACCCGCTGGGCCGTTCATTATATTACGACCATAGCCATCCATGCATGCAAAGTGTGGGATCTTGAGGTGAAATTGACTCGAAATCAAATTGTGTGCTCTATCATCCAGACTTTTAATTAACCTGAGGGTCTCTTCTCTCGGAGACATTGCGCAAGGAAGGGGTTGGTTTATTTTATCGTAACAAGAAAGGTAGAGAAGTGAAGAAGTCGTGGATGATCTACTAAATCATCTTGTTTACAAACCATTAAGGTGATCAGGGCTTGAAATGAACAGGGAAAGGTTCAAGTGTGATGTCTTAGTGGAATTAAGGAAAGCCAATTACGGGTTTTGTTGAAACAAGCCCATTTTTATTTGCAGATAATCTCAATCGATAGCAATCTAGCTTGAAATTCGTTCCCTGCTTGCAAGAATTTTTGCAATGTATTTGCACCAGTTTGTGTGATATATAGTTGTAGAGCTCTGTAAATATTGTAGTGTCATAACCTATTGTATTCCAGGCTAAATTTACAGCCACAATCAGTTGGTTTCAATTTGATAAGTCCAGTTTTCCTTTGAGAGGTAGCATCATTATAATTATCATTTTGTGTTTGAAACATTTAGAGTGCCATTTTGGTTATGGTATTTTTAGAGGTTAAAGGCGCTTGTTCCGATTTATGTCTATTGTGTTCTCTACTTGATATGAGAGCCTGGCACTTGCACATACACCCCATCAAGTACCGTGGGAAACAAACATGCGGTTTTGATGGTAGAAGTAATAATGCACATTGCAAAGCCCTATTCAATACTTGTTTATATCTTGGGAATGAAATGGATTTGAGGCCTCAAATTTTCGGACGACAATGAGAAAAATACGACCTTTCATCTGATATCAAAATCGACACTACTTCCGGGTAAATCGGGGGGGGGGGGGGGGAAAAAAAAAAAAAAAAAAAACAAAGACGATTGGAACACGCACATTTAATGGCTGAATATTTTAGTTTTGAAGCCAGTGCATTGGGAAAAAATCAATGCTTGTGCACTCCAGTTGTGAATGGGTATTCATGAAATCTATTCAGTTAATGTCTCTAATGAAAACATGTCTCTACCTTTTGCACAAAAACTGAAGCATTTCAAAAAAAAAAAATTAAGCCTCGTCACTTAACAGAGAAGGAATTTAGCTACAATTTCTAATACAACAGTGCAAAAAATTCTACTTCGATTGAATTGAGGGCAGTGTCTGTTCGCATTTCATTTGGAAGAAATCACTGATGCTGGCTCTAAATTCCGCCTTAACTAATTTTTTTACAGTAAATTTGGGCAATTTACTCACTTAAAATATTGCCAAGATGATGCAATTCACCTGTTTACATGAAATCAAAATTTTCATTGCCTATCTAAAATCACTGTAATTCCATGAATATTTGTGAAGACTAGCTTTGAGAATAATATTGGACTTTTGTTTGAGATAAGCTTATCAATATGATTTAAGCCTACTAGTGTTTGTGTAAAATACAAAGAAAATCATTATTTATCCTTGACTTGTTTTGAAATGTCACAAATGAATTATCCTTGAATGTGATTCAAGCATCACCTAGTCTTAGTCATCCAACTAAAAGGTCCATGGTCCAATCGGAAAAGATTGGAAATTTTTACCTAAAGACGCCTGTACTTTTTTGAAATTTTTGCATAAATTTCAAGACTCCATTTTTGAAAATTTTGAAAATTTGTCACCCAAAGAACCCCCTCTATTTTTGCGCAATTTGGCTGTCTCTCACCTAAAGACTTCTATTTTTTGCATGTCCTCTGTCACCAAATGCCCCTGGGTTCAGTTTGATGTTTTGCGCTTGAGCTTGTGTTCTGTGCTTGAACTTGTGGACCATGCTTACACAATCCTAGTCTCTTCATGAATTCCCACATGAGCTTGAAGAGAGTCTTTGACAAAGACTAGTCAACAGAGATGTTTTTGAAAACATGATTTATCTGTAGCTCCCACAGTAGCATCTCCTCAAATCAACAACGCCCATCACTAAAATTGATTTGGTTTTGTGAATTCCAAGATGCCAATACCACTAAACATTACATTGATTGTTTACATACAAAATGATCAAGGGAGGGGTCAGGGGGAATTGTTGTCAATTCCGCTGAGTGAGATTTTTGGGCAAAATTTTTGCAAGTGTTAAGTTCCTCCGGGAAGAAAGAAACCTAAGCTTCGACTCATGTGATGATCACTTTTGAACACCTGAAATATAGGAAAATGCACTTCCCTTACAAGATTCAAGTGATCTCAACTTTCATGGCATGGTTCATTGATTTGCTTTCACTCGCATGTACAGAATTAGCTATTGTATTGAGTATGAGATTATTAATATGGGAGTGCATACTGTGGGGGTTAAGAGGTCATGATTGACTCGGGACCCTGTGAAATGTGTCCCAAAATGAGAATGGTGAGCTGATAACAAATAGATTGAAACGGTTTTGCTTCCAACCAGTGAAAATGTTCAATCGAAATGTTTTTAATTTGGTTACATTGGACACGTGAGAAAGGGTGAATAGAGTGTGTGCAGAACAGTTGAAATTTTGAGACTATATTTGCTCCACATTTGACAACAGTTTGTAACAAATGCTAAAAAATCACAATTATTCTACAAGACATGCAAAGATTTCAAAATACCTAATATTAACTTGGATTTAGTGGTTAATCGATATCTCCATTGGGGTATTAAACATGGAATAACATCCATCACATGTTATATGTATTAAAAAATCAAAAATATCATCGTTTAAATTCTCTTATAAAAGTCACGTTTTATAAAAACAAATTAATAGAAACAGAGTATGGGACGTGACAGCCATTTAGTCGGCTTACGTTCCCAGTAATCTTCTCACTCATGCATTTCATGTATACAAAATAGTAATATCATATTGTATGTAATTGTTTATACCGATGTATGAGTGTGGATAAATAAATATGTTAGGTAATGTTATGTTGTTCGAATGGGTAGTGTAGGAGAAGATGATAGAAACTAGAACAATATATTTTGGAAAGTGGTGGGAGTGTACTGTTAAATTACTCTCAAATTATTTGTGTGCGATTTATGCTAAGAGATCGCTCGAAAAAAGTGGGGAATTTGGGGGAAGGCTCCGTCCCAGGGCGCACCCATTTGGAGGGAAACTGGGTATTTGGAGGGAAATTTAATTTTTCAAGCATGCATAATAATGAGCAGGGCCAACAGAAAAGCAGGAAGAAAATTTTCAGATTATTGGATCATCGGCTACGGCTTCAGCCCAGATCTTGTTGAAATCTCATGAATGTTGGTATTCGGTTGAAAGAAACGTGTGCCAAATTTTAACTTTTTCCCAAATAGGGTGGTGGAGATAGGTCACATAATGCATTTTCAAATGTCACATAGACTTTGTAAGGGACTGATTTTGGCAGTCCAGTCTAGAAAATGGACCCAAAATGGCGGCAATTTTGTTGAAAAAAATACACATTTGATTTCATGTTTTTTCTCAAAAGTTTTTTTTTTAAAAAATCTAAATTAGGATTGGTATTCTTTTTTATGGTTTAGAGAAATATCACATATCCAAGAATTTTTATTTTTCGTTGTCCATCAAAAACAAAGAAACGGTGGTTCGCAACCAACACTTTTTGGGCTGAATTTTCAAGAAATAATGAAGTTTCCACTTTTAAAATTTTCCTAGAAGGACTAACAACTCCTCTTAGTGATGAGAAGGTGTCATCTGAAAGGAATTAAATTTTTAGAAAATTATCACGTAGATTTGCAGATTGGTGTTTCTATTTGAAATTACAGGTGTTTCTAATTTTCCCTAAATTATTTTTCTCTTAAAATCATTTTTCTAAAGAATTATACATTGATTTAAAAAAGAGAGAATTAGGTTGGTATTTTGTTATTACAATATCCTGAGTTCATAATAAGCACCTTCCATTCGGCTGGGGAAAAATATGTTAATGAAAAATTCGGGAAATGTTTAAAAATAAATAAAAAACACTAAAACAAATCGCCACTGTCTCGAAAAATGCAAAAATATGGTGATGAATGAAAGTTGCAATCCTTCCATAATCAAGTGTGGACTAAATTGATTTAGGGGATGATTTGTATGCGTCATTTTTCGTAAGGACCAGTTTATCCGATGATCCTACCTTAACCAAGCTTTCATTTTGACAGGTTAACCGGGACCTCATTCATGCTTAAAAACTTTCAAATTCATTTTGTGATGAGAATTTACTGCTAATGAGCATCGCTCGAAAAAGTGGGGAATTTGGGAAGCTCCTTCCCAGGAAAGTCACCCATTTGGAGGGAAACTGTGCTATTTGGAGGGAAATTTACATTTTTTCAAGCCCTGCATAATAATGAGCTGGTGCCAGCATAAAAGCAGCAAGAAATTTTCAGATTTAATTGGATCATCGGCTACGGCTTCGTGGCCAGATCTCGTTGAAATTCTCATGAAATGTTGGTATTGGTGAAAGAAACATGTGTGCCAAATTTTAATTTTTTCCAAATAGGCGTTTTGGAGATAGGTCACATAATGCATTTTCAAATTCCCATAGACTTTGTACAGGGACTGATTTTGGCAGTATAGAAAATGGACCAAAATGGGGCAATTTTGTGAAAAACTACACATTTGATTCATTTTTTTCTCAACTAATTGATGAGTTTGATTGGTATTTGTTTTTTATGGTTAGAGAAATATCAAATATCCATAGAATTTTTTATTTTTCTGTATGTCATCAAAAACAAAGAACAGGTGGTCGCAACAATACTTTTTTGGCTGATTATTTCTAGAAATACTGAAGTTTCCACTTTTCTGAATTTTTCCTAGAAGGAACTACAACTCCCTTAGTGATGAATAAGGTGTCACGTTAGATTTTGCAGATTGGGTGTTTCTATATGAAATTACAGGTGTTTTTAATTTTCCCTAAATTATTTTTCTCTAAAATCATTTTTCTAAAAAATTATACACTTGATTTAAAAAAGAGAGAATTTAGGTATTTTGTTAATATACACATATCCCTGGAGTTTCAGTTTGAAAGCACCTTCCATTTAGGCTGGGAAAAATTATTTAATGAAAAAATTAGGGAATTTTTAAAAAATAAATAAAAACACTAAAACAAATCGCACTGTCTCGAAACTGCAAAAATATGTGAATTAAAGTTCAACTCCTTACCAAAATCAAAGTTGGACGTAAATTGATTTAGGGGATTTGATTTATGTCATTTTTCTGTAAGACCATTTTATCCGAATGATCCTACCTTAACAAGCTTTCATTTTGACAGGTTAACATGTGACATCATTTCCTGCTTAAATAACTTTCCATGGAAATTATTGCCAGTAGGATAAAACAGATCCAGCCTTCCTCATCATGGCTTGCCCTAGTTTAAAGACACACAAGCATAATTATGACCTACCAATCTTTTTTTGTTCTAAAAATATTTGCAATAAATTAAAGACCATGAATAAATCCAGATTTATTATTGTCAATATGATGCTGCAAGCCAGGTTTTGAAGAACTTAATCTGCGAGCAGATGCTCACACCAAATAGAAGGCCCTATAACCATTTCATTGTCAGTCCCATCTTTCAGATATTTGTAATTAAATTCTTTGGTGACCAATTTCCAGGAATTCTAGAGCTGCGTGAAATTTGTCCTGTTTAAGAAAAAATACCTCCAAAATTAAAATGGTGACATGATCTGCCCTCAGATATTAACACTGTTGAGCTGATTTGCTATACTGTTGAACCATGTGAAGAAACACATTGTTTCTGTCCAAGATGTAATGATTGAAGGCAAGTCCGAGTTTCCCCATCAAGTGAATTTCCTAAGTGAAACACACTATGTGAGTATCAGCGGTAGGGTGTTTGAGTCAATCCCACAATGACACCAGTTTTGGGAAATTTCACCCAGTGGCGGTCATGTGATAACATAAAAATCCTATGCTTAACACATAAAAACCCTGACTTTATTGATCATTTTAGCCCACAAAGCTTTAGTACTTAGGGATTTGTTTGCATGATTATGAAATGTCTTGTGGTTCTTAAACTTTTGGAACACTTTTTATCCCTAAGTACTTACATGTGTTTAGTACAGTATGATATAGGCACATTGCTATGCATCATGGGATTGATTCAAAACATCCTCTGGGTATTGTTGAAATGAGACGAAGGGTATGCCTAAGAAAGCGAACACCACAGCAGGGGGAATGTAAAAGTTGAGAGGTGCCATATTTTACAATATGGGGAAAGGGACCTGAAGTTACTTAAGAAATCCCTTCTCATTTAAGAAATCCCCCCAGAGATTATCACCATTCTTACAATACATGTATCTCTTATTGGCTCAATGCATGATATACCCTTCTGATTAACTAATCAAAACAAACTTTGTATCTGTATGCACCTTTAAAGGCAGACTCAAAATATACATTTTGAATGTATTCATTAAAAATAGTAAACTAGAGTTAAAAATAGTCACTTCGAGGTGCTCATTTCTGAAGTTTGAGATGAATCATTTTTTTTGTTTAGATTTAGCAAGTATTTGTGTAGTATAACAGTACCATATGATCTGCAATTTTATCGCAGAGTTGTGATTTTTACTATGGAGGACATTGATTTGAGGTTGGCTATTTAAAGGTGCATTTTGTGATTTCAGCACCTTCTGTTTTATTCATTGTTCACTTTGAGAAAAGCTTATTCTCAAAAATTGAGCTGATCAGGATCTTGCGGTTTTGTGTTATGAATAGTTGCTCGTTTCCCAAGGTCCCATAGGCTACTGTGCTGTAATTTCTGTCTGTTTACAGACAGAAATTTCTGTCTGTTTACAGACAGAAATTACAAAATTGCGAATTTCTTACAGATGCCATCGAATTTGCATCTAAGATTGGGCACACGTGGATTAAGGCTAACGGTTCAGATGATATAAAAATTTCAACATTTTTAGCTAAGTTGGGGGGGAAGAGGCTGTGGATCACGAAATGCCCCTTTAACACAATAATTATGGAAAACAAGATTTGTTAGAAAATAAGGGCAGCATCCTAAGAAAATCTGAGTCGGTCTTTAAGGTGTAATTTTCCAACCATAGTGCGTTGTTGTGAGTTTGGAAGGTGATTTTCCTTTGGTAACAGTGTAGTAATCTTAGCAAAGGTGTAAATTAAAACCCTATGAGATGCACACTCCATTCTCACTAGTGTGAAAGCGTGAACACACAGTATAGCAAAATAATAGCCAGCAAAGATGGCTGATTTGTCTAAGTGCTTTGTATATCAGTTGAATGTGAGAGAGATTTTAGGAGATTAACCTAGCCTTAGAGTGAATAGTACTCCTCCTGGGAACATCAGACACCTGTGCTTAGATTTTACCGCAAGCTTATTTTTTTATTGTGATTCTTCATATTTTTATAATGATTGGAAGTGCAAAGATTCATATCCCTCAATCACTTTTATTGAAACTAATGGGTAAGTAAAAGCAATCCCACAGTGCATTGTGCTTCAGAAGTTACATAAGGCCAAGGAAAAAATATCCAATTTGTCCTTTAGTTGGTTTCCTTTGGTCTTAGCACTACAGTCTGATTAATAATTTGTTGGACAGGAATGGATACAAGCATGCGTGGATGGTGTGAGCCAGAAGGAACATCGTACCTCTTTTCGGGATGCATTATTGGACAAAGACCGCGCCGTACCTCTGCATAGCTTGTTGCACTTACAGGTTACATGAGGTGCGCGTATCTCCTGTCCAAGTAATTTTTAATCCCACTTAGGGTATTTTGTTATACCTATACTTGTTACAGACATGCAAAAATCTGATTTTGATAATTTTTTTAGATTTTCTGATTTAGCATGGTGGGAAAAAGTTGGGGATCTAGAAAGTTCCTTCCTGGGAAATTTGAAGTTCTGTAGAAAAATTTTGACTTTTCAGATGAAAAAATACATACAAAATTGTGGAAAATCAGTGGGAAATGTGACTCGCTTCCCAGGAATGAATTTTTTCCAGCCCTGCTGATTTAGCAAATCACTGAGAGTGTGTTTAAACAGTAATTTGGAGGATATTGTGGGGCCTTATACATATTCACAATTCCAGGCATGGATAATTTAGAGTGAAATGCATGTGTATTGCTTTCAAATCTTCTTGAGCTAAAGTACTGTAACATACAAATGATGACACAAACACGACCAGCCTATCCATCTGTATTGTATTTCAACCAAACCTCTTTATGAAAACTGATAATAAAATGGATGAATGTCAGAAAAAAACGTTAATGCGGGAAAACGTCGACAACGAGGCCGAGGTCCCTGGGCAAAGTAAGTAAGCATCACTATCACAAGTCTGTGATGGATTTTGTTCGTAATCTATTCCTCCTGCCAAATGCAGTGAATATTCTTGCATATTTCATACTTGGTATGGGTCAATCAATTTATCATTGGAAATGCGATTGGGAAAGCTTATAGGTTTGTTGGAGAGTGAGTTGTTAAATATTAATCGGGATGTTTGGGTATGGTCAAAACCAGGTTGTAAGGGTTAGGCTAGCTTTAGGGCTCAGATATTTACACAATTTGTGTAACTTATGTACTATTGTGGATTATAATGGACTAAAGTCGTGCAAACATAGTCCACAGCTGTTTGGAAATCTCATTTATATGACAAAAAAACTAAAACAAAAATATCAATGCGGCACAGTTATTTTACAAATGCTTTTGATTATTTTATACCACGAGTACATCCTGTGCAAATTTTTTATGAAATTCCTTGCAGGTAAATATATTTTTCTTAAACTCATTTTTACATGTCGTTCTATGGAAAATAGGCATATAGAGGGAGCTATAACATATAAAATCAGAACCGTTTTTAGTAGGCCTATAATGGCAAGATCCTCAATGGAATTTTTCTGATTATTGGAGAAGGGAATAGCTCTTGCAAGTCCCTACTTATACAGATGTAAAAAATGTTTCACCCACTGCTTACAATTGTTCTGAAAATAAGAGACAAATTGGCAAAACGGGTCAAACAGCTGTGTAGCATTGTTGTTACTATGGTCCCTACCCCATCAATCCATACATGTCTATAGCTGGCCTAAAATATGAAGTATAACTTTTATGGCTCTTTGTCCAGGTTTTTAGGCACAAACCCCTTCCACTCTGTGCAGTGATAATACACCAACAACTGTAAATGAATCATTTTTTCCCGCGTGTAATTTTTCGCGTTTCAGTCATCAGCGATTTTTAAACATTTTTGCTTGTTTTTAAAATTCGCTCTTTTCAGCTATCCTATGTATAGACCTACACACAAAATAACATTTTCGCTGGTTTTTATTTGCGTCGAAAATTAATGTAGCGCGAAAATTTCACTTTTACAGTAGATTACAGCAACTGACAGCTCTGTGATTTCTCATATAACTTTTTCATGTGTTCATGCGGATGCCATACTGTAGCTGGAGTATTCCAGTGTAAGTCTAAAACTTTACAGGGGTTTACACCGGTATTAAAAAGGCCCCCTCAATGAATGGACCTTTTTTTTTCAATATACTTCCCTTGATTATGATGTAATAGGTGAAAAAATTTCTTCCATGAGAAATTCTTCTTCCACGAGAAATTCCACAAAAAAGTTTTTTCCATTAGAAATTTTCTCCAATAATTAAAATTTTCTTCGTCCCACTAAAATTTCTTCCATGTGAATTTTCTACCATGAGACAAAATTCTTCCACAAAGAAAAATTTCTTCCATGAGAAATTTCTTCCAACGAGAAATTCCACGAAAAAGTTCCACTTGAGAACATTTCTTCCACGAGAAAATTTATTCCACAAAAAAAATTCTTCCATGAGAAATGTCTTCCACGAGAAATTCCACAAAAAAGTTTTTCCATGAGAAATTTCTTCCAATAGAAATTTCTTCCACGAGAAATTTCTTCCATGTGAAATTTCTACCATGAGAAATTTCTTCCACAAGAAATTTCTTCCACGAGAAATTTCTTCCACGAGAAATTCCACGAAAAAGTTTTTCCACAAGAAATTTCTTCCACGAGAAATCTCTTCCATGAGAAATCTCTTCCACGAGAAATTTCTTCCACAAGAATTTTTTCCACAAGAAATTGCTTCCATGAGAAATAGCTTCCACAAGAAATTTCTTCCACGAAAAATTGCTTCTATGAGAAATTGCTTCTACGAGAAATTGCTTCCACAAGAAATTGCTTCCACGAGAAATTTCTTCCATGAGAAATTCCTTCCACAAGAATATTTTTCCATGAGAAATTTCTTCCACAATAAATTGCTTCCATGAGAAATTGCTTCTAAGCTTCCACGAGAAATTGCTTCCATGAGAAATTTTTTTCCATGAGAAATTTCTTTCATGAAAAATTTCTTCCATGAGAAATTCTTCTTCCACGAGAAATTCCACAAAAAAGTTTTTTCCATTAGAAATTTTCTCCAATAATTAAAATTTTCTTCGTCCCACTAAAATTTCTTCCATGTGAATTTTCTACCATGAGAATTCTTCCACAAGAACTTTCTTCCAAGAAATTTCTTTCCACAGATTCCCAATTCCCACGAAAAAGTTTGTCCACAAGAAATTTCTTCCACGAGAATTTCTTCCACAAAAAAAATTCTTCCATGAGAATTTTCTCCCTTCCATGAAGAAATTTCTTCACAAGAATGTCCTTTCTTCCATGAGATTTTTTCTTCTACAAGAATTTTTTTTCCATGAGATTTTTTTCCCATGTGAACAGTTCATCCATGAGAAATCTCACCTATTATGTCACCCTTTTAACAATCACACACATTATCACATGGTGTAAGAAAAAGGTCCTTTCATGTAGGACTAACCCTGTTTAAATACGGGTCTAAATTAGACCCTCGACTTGGGAATACTATCTGTATGGTTAGAACAACAATAATTTGCTGTTTTTAAGAGGCAACTTATGTATATGAAACCTGATTTCAAAAAAAAAATTGGGGAGGGCGCTTCTTTCTGGAAATGTCCTTGTGTCTCTATAAAAGTACGGGTCTCTGTGTGTCCACAAGTCATGGTAAGAATGGCGTGTGGGTTTTGGTGTTTAGGATTAATTCAACTGGTAAGCTGATCGGGTTGCGGGTTCAAGGATTATGGACAAGTCATTGGTTAATGGCTTGTGGTGGTGTTAGGATTCATTCAATGAGTAAGTGATCCGGGTTGCGGTTCCATGATATGGACAAAGTCATGGGAAGGCTTGTGTTGGTGTTCGGATTTATTCAACTGAGTTAAGCTGATCCGGGTGGGTTGCGTGTTCAAATGATATGGACAAGTCATGTAATGGCCTTGTGGTGGTGTTAGGATTCATTCAACTGTTAGTTGTAAGCGGATCCGGGTTGCGTGTGCATGATATGATGCACTCCTAACATGGCCCATTGCATTAGGGTGGATTAGGCTGACTGATAGCAAAAAATTTTGTTCACTAAAACCAATGCTTTTATTTAAAGGTGCAAACAAGCGAGTTGAAAATTAACAGGTGTGCGGTAAAATGTGAAACATTTTTGGAAGGGTTTAAAGTTTTCTATTTTTAAAAAATCACCATCTGAAACGATTAAGATGGAGAAATGTTTCTTGGTACAAAAACGGTGTGTGAATTTCTATTTTGTATAGGAGCAAATACGAAATTCAGCCTATGTTTTCTATTGAATACAAATCACTTTTTGTTTCCATTGTAAGTTATTTCTGTAGCCAAATAACACGTGTGGAATCTATTGTGTGTCTTATATCTCTATGAATTACTACTATTACAGAAAATATAGATATTGAAATCCTCTTGTTGCAAGCACCTTTAAAGGTAAAACCATATTGCTAATTGACAGTCTGGATAGTCAATATGAACCAAACCCCATAGGCCACAAACAAGACGGCTCAAATCCTTGTGGTTTGGGTCACGATTAATTCAAAGTCGTGATCTTCTCTATTATGACAATGCTCTTTACTCTCATCCCAAATTAAGCCCAAAAGACCCCCGTACAAATGACAGTGTATACCCTCTATATATTAAAATTGTAAGATGGATATTCGCTGGCACACAGTTCATGCACTGGGCTATAGTGTCATAATAGAGTGGCAGATCTCTATTGATATTCCTGCTAGAGGACATCCGTGTATTTCATTCCACAAATCTCTTTTGATCCAGAACGTTGGCTTTGATGTGTATTTTCAACCTTTTGGCGGCATCATATAGTATGTTCACAATAAAATTGACCATAACCTTTGGTACTGGTGATATAACCCCATTGTAGCCTGAAATAGCAAAGGCAGTATTTTGAGTATGGACTTGTGACTACTGAAAGGTCTGTTTTTCTTAACAATGCCTGGAACGCACTATAGACCTCTAAGGTATTGGCATTTTTAACACAAAGCACTTGGACCAGATTTCACTGTTCATTTAAGCATGTATACTTAGAAATATCACTGGTTCAGAATTTAGTTTGATTTCCTGATGAACTCCTTGTTAGCATCATAGTTTATTTGCAAAAAAATGGACTGTAACTTGGATGTTGTGCACTTTGTGTGTCATAATTTACATCTTGCTTGAGTTATTCCCCAGAGAGTGATTTGATTGCCATATTGCATTGCACTGTACCTATGCTGTACTGTGTTATACCCATGTCAGTGCATAAGGAATGCAGAGGGTGATTTTTAAAAAATCCTGTACATTTTTGTATCATCAATTTTATGTGAAATCTTATTTTTGCATAGTTTCAAGCACTTTCTCTTTCGGTTTTGAAATTTCAGCATTTAATCCTGTTGATACACATGTGATGTATACTTGCATGAATGTGATATTTTTACAAAGTATTTTGGGAAATGAGTAAGTCCAAAATGTCACAATCAGAGAGATTATGGGATTGTTTGTGTTAGTGCTACAGTTAAAATGGTATCGGATGCTGAGCTCTGATGCTCCCTGCTAAAACACAACGGATGCAAAAGTGGATGGGCTTAGTTATCAGTGTCAAATTATAATCCTCGAATATCTTCACGGTGTATTTTACCTGCCGTTTGGTATTAGCCCTATGAGCTGCATCTCTGATTCCTTTCAGTTCTTCATCTGCAACTTGCAAGCTCATAGCATGAATACAGGTCCTGCGATTCAGCCATTTCCTTGCCAAGCCTGCATCAGACTTTCACTACATTTTTGTTTACTCAGTACTGTCAGTTCGGCCAGACTCCCTGGTTCGGCATATCCGTCAAAATGCAAAATGTGATCTCTTACACCAGCTTCAATATGTACACTCATAATACGGATGAATAGTTCGTTTTAAGCTGGGAAGAGGTGTCCAGGGCATAGTTCATGAACTATGCCCCCCTCTTTCCAGGGCATAGTTCATTTTTGGTTCAATTCTTGAAGCTAGTTGAATTTATGCCCCCACTTTTAACCAATCAGATGACAGGGATCTATATATGAGGTATATAATAAATGCTATTGGCTGATGCTTCCTGCTAAAACACAACGGATGCAAAAGTGGATGGGCTTAGTTATCAGTGTGACAAGCATAATGTGGAAGCATTTAAATCCTGTGTTAAATGTATCCCACTTGTGTATATGATGGACAAGGTCAGTGTAAGATGCCATACACTTTAAAGTGATAATCTGTCCAAAATTAGCAGCTAAAGTGATGATGATTATGCATGGCAATGAGATGTAATCATGTACTTAAACCAGTTCAGACTCTTTGCTTTGACTAATAGTAACATTTTTGCAATCCTTATAAGCCCCATCCAAAGAAAGTCAAGAACTGTTGACAGAAGTATTAATGTAAGCGTAAGAAATTTAACCAAATAACTGTTTTTGTGTGCTATTGTGTACATCACAATGTTTAGAGCATTTTTAGCATTTCGAGCGTAAAAAGTTGGCGTGATCGATACGCATGCACAATAGCTGCATGAAAGCTATAAAATCACTCCTTAGTTCCTCCGGACAACGTAAGTAGAACAAATGGTACAACTATTTATGTAATTAAAACCGATAAAGGCCGTCATTTTCTCACTTTTCATCCTGAAATTTAATCCCTAAAATCGATTTCATTGCCAAGATTAATAAACAAAAAGCGCCGAATTTAGGTTAACCATCAATATTAGCACGTTCCAGGCTCTCCAATCAAGTAGAGAACACAATAAAATAGACAAAAATCGGAACAAGCACCTTAAAGTGTTAAGGAATTAGGTTTTGTAGTATTTGTCCTGAGATAGTTGAAAGTCACATGGAAGCAGACCTGATGCAGATCAAACAAGTTCGAGACAATTATCATTGCCTTTTTGTGCAGGATAGAATTCTTTTTTGGAAATGAATTATGACCAGCAATGTCATTAAACCTTGGCTTCAGAGAACGAGTTGAAAGAAGAAGGGATTTTTCCTTCATGTACAGAGCATTAACCTATTGTTGAAAAGTAGGGCCTGGCCTTCCCGCTTGGTAACCTTTCACGTCACCTAAATAAAACACAGATCATTTTTCACATTAATGTTGCCTTATTGTTGTTAAACAATATTGAAATAACGACATCTGCCTTCTGCCTCTAGTCAGTAAGTGTGACGGGTCTTATTTGGCGACTCTGACATGGTTTTGATGTTTTGTGCCTTTTGTTCCAGTCGGTTTCGTTTGTGAACGTGCCTGCGACAGCTGATGGGAAATTGCAAGAAGTTAAAACCGGAAAGGAATA
>JAMKCH010041696.1:0-56738 GCA_023653785.1 Ophioderma brevispina
GTCTTTTGTTTTTCTTTATTTTGCGTGATAAATCTTCTGTAACCATCCTGGGAAATTATTGGACAAAGGAGATGATATTGATGGAACTATACAGTGCACGCGCCGGGTGTACTATGCACTGTGATCAACCAAATGTGATACCACAGTCATATTACTACCGGGAGTACGTAGCGTGGTTACAAAGAGGATTTCATTGACAAATAATTTTTACACAAGCAATTATTTAATTTTTACACAAGCAATTATTTATACCAATTTAATAGCTTGATTTTTACTCTGGGAAGGAGCAGTCACTGGAATGACTAGAATTTGCCGCCTGCAACTCCACAAAGCATGCCAAATCAAGCCTTTATTAAAGGCTACTCTCTGTGTAGTACCTGGATGGTCAGGTTCTCAGCGATGGTCTCTGAGAACTCATCGAGTGATGTAGATTAAACAGTAATGGAGCCAAGAGAGATCCCTGCGGGACACCATTCTTGAGACGACGTAGTGTGCTCTGCTATCCATTGGTGGTCTTGAGCACAACGGTACGATTTAATATCAACTCAACAAAATAGTGTGCCATAAGTCTGTTTGGTAACATTCGCAGAAGCTTTCGAGTCAACCACAGTAGCCACACGGTAACATCTACTATCAGATTGTCAAGAACAACACCACCCATCTAACTGACATAGAAACAGTCCTCCACCGCCTGAGTGAAACGTTTACCTCGTCCCCCGGCCTCGTCCACAATTGATTGACCTTTTACAGAATTCTGCCTGCTCATGGGTTAGCTAGAGTCTTTAATGAGGAAAAGGCTTGCATGCAGTGGCAGATTTGAGGAAAAGGGCCCTGTCATTAAAGCCACTATCAGCGATTTTTTTTCAAAATGTAAACAAGTCGCGCCCCCTATTTTTCATCGAAGTGCATTTTTTTTTGCACTGTTGTATTGGAAATTGTTGTATTAAACACCCCTGGAAATGGTTAATCGTAACACATCGTCGTTGTCAAGAAATTATGATTTTTAAGCTTTGTTTACTAATAAAAGTCGGGATCTGACTTTTTAGGTCTAAAAACAGTCATAAATGGCATCTTCAAGACTGCTTTAAAATGCTTAATTGTCTGTTATAAGTTGTTGATATCACCTAACACTAGCAATTTAGAGACAAAATGGGCATTTTTAATTTGGAAAAAAATGACTGATAGTGGCTTTAAGGTCAAGAAGCAACGCATTATCGCACTTTAGTGGGACTAAGGTATGTCCGAGGGGGCCTGAGAGCAATATTTTAGGGAGGCCCTGTCAGCAGCTGCTGTCACTGCTGACTCTTAAATCCGCCACTGCTTGCGTGGATATTTTTTTCAAAGAACTTGTGCAGAATGCGTAGTAGTGAGATGATCTTCAGCTTTAAAAATCATCTATTGGCTTGCCGGGATTGGGAAGAGCAATGACTGTTGGCCTACGCCAGGTCTTTGGTATGTATATTTCCCAGGACGCTGATGACATATATACTGGCGAATACACTTATGGTGAAAATATCTTGCATTGTTTTATTAAGGTGCTACGGAGAAAGAAGACGTATTCAAAATTCAGAGCTTGTATTTTTTATCCCCCTGGCTTGAAAAGCAGAGGGGGATATTGCAAGTGTGCGAATGTCCGTATGTATGTGTATGTATGTGTATGTATGTATGTGTGTTCCAGTTTGGTTAGGTTTTCGTTTTTCGCGTCTCCTTCGAAAAGTTTAAGTCCGATTTAAACCAGAATTGGGGTCAAGGTACAATAGGGGTTCCTTCATGTGTGGATGATGTCAAAGGTCATGGACCAAGGTCAAAGGTCATCTGAGGTCATGTTCCAGACTGCCATCTTGCCAAGGGGATAACGCAAGTTTACTTGCTGTATTTTTTTAATATGAGTATGTGTAAACATGGCGCGAATGCGGTGGGTTTTTTTTAATCTCAGTACAACCTCATCACCATGATACCTTAATGTTTGCAAACATTATATGGTAATAATTTAGCGTGTGTCCGAGAGGATATGGTGGAGATCTAACGAACACGCACCTGAAGTGCCCTGCGGAATTGCACGCGGGTTTCAACACCACAAATTCAATTTTCACTCCACTACCAAATTGCATATGCGGATGTGAGAACGACACTGTGTGACTGTGTTTATCTTACTAAAAGTGTCACACTATCAATATTATAACAAGGTTAATTTAGATATGGGTTATAAAACGGAAAGGAAAAAGGAGGTTAAATTTACCGTTGTTATTAAGCTCCAATTTAGTCTTCCGCGCGCGGGAAAGACTTCTGGGGTTGTCTCATACAGTGTAAAAGGAACTTGCATCTTCATTTTGCGTCACATGTATAACACCACTTAAGGCACAATTTTTGAATGTGTTATTTGAATGATTGTTATCAAATTTGTCCTTTAAGTGACAGTTCGAATCCCAGTTCGCAACTTATACAAACTTTGTTTAGATTTGTTTGATAATTAGGACGGACGCCCTATTTTGAAAATTACCAAAGCCAGTAATGGTTACTTGAATGTTCCCCAATAAATTGGAGGGTTAGGGGAGACACGCTGCAAATCTCCTCTCATATTGCTTTTCACCTGCTAGTATACTAGCACGTCATGATGCGCTATATATTTTTTTTTTACAAAAACGACAATCTATCTCCGCCCCTCCAGGGTACCTACACACCTGTTGTTAAAATACCAAACAAATGTTTTATAGCTTATGTGTCACCATTTTTGTGTCAAGACAAACATGTACACTAATCTCGCGCAATCCTGTCTTGATTGTCTTGTCGGCCTCAATTGGGCGAAAGTATCCGTATCGTTATTACCAAACTCGAGCAAGCGGAAAGACCGTATTACTTAGCGGCTAAATCGTTAATATGCCGGGTATACATGGACATGCCTTTTCCCTCAAAATTACCTAATAAGCCCCTGTAATAATCTTTACCTTAACGTCTGTAAGAACGCATTTCCTTCCCCGTTTTTGATCACTATAAACGGTCGATCTGTTATCTATAGGCACCTGACCCACTTAATGCGTTTAAAAACTTTTTAATATGGAATTACTCGCTTATAGGTCAGATGCAGGGGAGTGTAAGGGTCGATGAATGTTGGAATATGTTGCCAGTCGAACGTTGGGCTTAGGTTAGATTTTGACCCAAATCAGCTCCAGGAGCCACATCACATTTGTCAACGTTCGTCTCATAGCGGCGCTATTCATGATTATGGTTTGCGGTAAAGAACACTTTTTTGTTGGTGTAAGAACTTGTGAGTCCCCCATGAGAGAGTTTTTTATTAGCTACACTCTTAGCTACCGGGACCTTGTACACGATTGCTAACTGTTTTGGCAATGAATAGGTGATGCATTCATTACAAAAAGGAGAACACCAATATGTTGGACACTACACTAGCCAGTTCGGCGCGCTCGACTTGCGTTGCGTCCCTCTGTGACCTCGTCCTGTAATCCATAGGTCATGGGTTCGATTCCCATTTCAGACACAAAATTGTACCTTATTATTATTATTTTATTTTGGGTTAGAGATTGCAATTAAAACATCGGAGTTGGCGATTGAAAGAAGAAAAGAGTGAATAGCTGCCTTATTAGACCGGCTATGTCCTGGATCATGATTTCTGACTAGAATCTACTGACCTTAACATGGATAGCGGGTCTGAGTCGCCGATTGAAACAACTAAACAGGAAGTTGCTTTTTGCCCCTTCTTAATATGGCGGGCAATAATGCATACACCTGATGGTTTGAGCCATATTCCACACAGACCCCCTGTTCTTATTGTTATACAAAAGTCCGTGAACTTTGACGGTAATAAATTGAAGCCATATTGAGAAAGAAGGTGCCAGAAATTGACAACTTCCTGTGGTTTTTCAATCAGCGACTATCAGTGGGGCGGCAGACGGCTATCCATGTATAGAGTTCAGTGCTAGAATCTCACACGTGTGATACGTTGGCTTCAGTGAGGACAAAAGGATGTTGTCAAATAGTGAGGTATAGGGAAAGATGTGAGCATACCCGGCGCGGAAAGTGAGTCGAAAGTGAACATTTTCAAAGAAGTTACTTTTGGTATTGAAATTATTTAAACTTTCATATCCAAAATAAGAATTATTCAAAGATTTTACCTCTGGTTAAATGAAAATGTTGCTTGACAAGATGGATTACCAAAGATGGAATACACTCTAAAACGTCATACTCAAAATGAAAACAAAAATTAAGTTTTGAGGGTTGACAGACCTCGGATATGGCAGAGGAAAGGGAAAATTGAATAGGAAGGAAGAAGCAAAACAGTTTCGTTTTTGGCAGACGCAGAATTCTTGGAATGGGGAACATTGCATAAAATGATTGTAAAAATAACGTGGGTTGAGGTGAAATTAGTATGGGCGTGAAATTTTAAGAACTGTTAAATTGTGTGTAAAAGCACATTAATGTATTTGTCTAATTGTAAGGAGTTTAAGAAAAAGGTGTGTATAGTTATGTAAGGAAGTTGAAAACTTTAGTTAAAAGGCTTCAGCTCTAATAAGGTTGAAGGTCATTCCGGGGTCGATAATATACGCTATACTGCTAAAAAATTACAGTGACATTTACGGGAAAATCCTGTAAAAAAAACTACAGTATTTGGCTGTATTTGGAAATACAGATATAACTGTAAATTTTTTTATATCCAACTTCAGGCCTAATAATGACAAATTTAAAATTTTAAAAGCTTTTTGGTCTATCCTTGGTTTCATCAACATTTTATTATACACCGATGAATCTTCAATTATACGATTAAGTACTTACGGGAAAAAATACTGTAAATTTCTACAGGAAAATCCTGGCAGCATTCTGCCAACAAAACCCCGTACCATACAGCTTTTACAGGTTTTCATTCAATTTACTGTATATTTTTACAGTTTTGATGTAATACAATTTACAACAACTGTCAATTTTCAGTATATCCAACTGGAAAAATTGTGGATAGGCCTACTAAGATTAGGGTTGTTCGCCAGTGCTTTTTTACTCTACACACATTCCAATCTCTTTAATAACTCATCAAGTTTTTGATGTTTTTCGAATTAAATTAATGTTTACATTATACTGTACATTTTAAAACGGTAGTTGTTTGTTTATATTTTTACAAAAAAACTGTTTTTAAATAAAAAATTAATATTTTTACAGTGTATGCTTCACAAAAGTCCGCTGTCATTGACCGGCGGTCCATGGCCGTTTTCATTGTTGGAAACAGAAACCGTTTTCAAAACCACAATAATAACAAACGGGCGAACCGTTGAGCAACCGGCGCATGGAGTTTGAAGCCACCCCATGGCAATGCACCTATTTAATCCTAGGCTAAATACTAACGCCAACCGGAACATCAACGTACACAAACACCTAATAACCCACCCCTAAGCCTATAAGCATTACCATTTGTAGGTAAGAAAATAATGTATCAGAAAAATGTCCCGGGTCACCTTATGACAACACCCAAGCATTTCCCCCTCTCCATTCATACAATGTTTGTTCAATCCATTTCAACAGCATGTGCTCAGTTCTATAACATCGATCGGGATTGGTGGGGGACGGGTGGTCTGAAGACATAAGTTATGTGCTTCTTTTAACTCTATCGTTGACAAAACACTTCCACAGCTTGGATTTATTACAAACTGGCTACAAAGATTATAGACGAGCTACTCTGAAGTCGTCCTGATTCCCTGTCCCTCTCAGGTTCACACACCAAACCCCACCTAACATCGTATCTTCCGCTAGACTGTACAATGATTATGCTCCTCCTCGTCGTACCAATTAACACTTCCAAATTTTCGACATCATACTTTACCTTAGCCTCAAATTAAATTCACGAATGTAAGAAGAATTGATATCGCGCATCTGTCCTATCTTATATGTAACATATAAGGAATGAACGATGGTCTTGTAATGAGGCTATTGGGTACAGTGCTGAAAAAATGATGCATGGCAATACACCATGGAGAACACAAAGACAAATGGACTGTGAGATTCTACATCATTGGTCTCACTTTTTCATTGACCACCGGTAATTCGACTCCATTCTCCCCGTGTGAAGAACTCATTTCCTGCTTTTATCGCTTGTCCCCCGATATGGGAAACTGTTCAATTGTTAAACCATACGACAAGATTGATCAACGATCAACCTTTTCTTCTGCAGTGTAAAGTCCTTGTGATTTAAAGACACTTCCAGAGCTTAATATACGGCTATTTCTACGATCACACTTTTCTTTTCACTTTTCTTTCTGCGGCTCCTTTCGGCGTCTTTTGGTCCTAAATTTTTCTGGATTTTTTAAAGATTGTATTTTTATAATGATTGTTTTTTTTTTGGAGTTGTCTATCTACTTGTGTTATATTTTTTTGCATGTTTTTTTTTTGTATTTCGGAACGAGGAGAGAAACTCCCGGGGATCTTGGGAATACGTCGAACCCGCATGCGCATGTGTACTTGAGTTGGATGACGTCAACCAGCTTATATTACATACATTCGAATGCAAAATCGGTGAATACATGCGATCACATGTTTATTTTGGCTCGTTTGTAAAAAAGATTCTTTGCTGGAATATTTAGATACAACATATGAGAGGGGACAAAAGTTTGTCTCAGCTATTTGTTATCAGTTAATAGCAACATTCAAACTATTGCAGGACGTATGTTTTGAGCGGACCAAAATTGTCTTCAATTCCGCAGACGACATACTGGAATATTTGTGGGACGTTGAGAATCACCTTTTCCACAACCTTCAGGTCTCTAAATTGTCCATATAATTCCCAACTCAAAATAATCACTCTTATGTATTTAAGCATAATCAGTTCAGTTTCATCATTTCCACTAACAAGCCATGTTACTTAAAAACAAAACTTCCTGAGGCGACAGATCGGTACCCGAAACCTCGTGTCTGTGACCATCTAAACTCACCGCTTTTTATGTGTTATTACTAATGGATCCATTATGGTTGGAATATTGTTTCTTCCCGAAAAATATCTCCTCTTATAAACAAAGTAATAATGACGCTTACGGGCCATTTTACAAGAGTACAATACACTGAAATATTTTAAAACACTTTTACGAAATAAAAATGCAATATAATAAAAATAATTATTTTTTAATTTCAAGCGATATAAAAATGGAATTTTCTCGTTACTGGTTATTTTTGGTTAAATGTTGATTATTTTAACGAATCTTGTCATCCAATTATTGCACGACAAACATTTTGATACAAATACAATGACCCCAAGACTTGGAAACACCGAAATATGAGCGGTTTATAAACATGTTACACTCGATATTGTCATTAAGTAATGGCATCTGGTGGGATTTACAAAGTTATTGCCCGCCAATGCAGAGTGCACATAACCCTTGAGGAAACACATGGTAAATAACTTGAGGTAGGGTATTTGAGGGGGTGGGATTTAAGTTCGGCAATCACAAAAAAAAACCCAAGCATTTGTCAGAGTGTTTTGCTTAGAAGAACTAATATTTCCAAGGTATCTTAGATTTTGGAGAAACGTCTGGTATTGGTACTCAGAAACAACGAGACAAATTGCACCTACTAGTGGAGAGAGGAGGTATCGACCGTGCATCTGGAAACCGAGAAAATGTTAAGCTTATCTAATAACAGATTTATTGATAAGCCCACGGTTTCATTTCGATCTTTTGAATGATAGGGAACGAGGCGTTATACCCCTTTCGGCATAGCCTAACTGTACTATGGTGCGAATAAAAAGCAGGATTGGCATTTTGCTAAAAGCATGCAAACAAAGCAACACGTTCCGAAAAGCCGATCAATATGGCATGTTTTGTCGCCCAAATGAAATTACCAAGATTTAGCATTTAAAGAGAGTTTATTTCACACTGTGGTAGACCATTTGCCATTTTAAAACGTCTTTTGTTTCTGAGGACGTCTGGATTCTCTCTGTTGTACCAAGGTACGGTGTTCGCTGGTTTAATTTCATTAATAGAATTCTCTTGTAAAACAACACTGCTCTCTCATAATCCCCACCACAAGTTTCTAACGTTCTTTTAGTTTATTTGGTGGGTTGAGTTTGTTTGAAATAACGTTCTTATTCTTCCATTTCCTTGACCTGATTTTTTGAAATGTTAAAAAACAGTAATTCCATTAAAAAAAAAAAAAAAGTGTTTAGAAAAGTGGTTGCATTTATTGTTAGGATTAGCGCAAATGGTCTACAACACCTGCCTAAAATGTTTAGATTTTAAACATATTTAGATTATATATAAGTGTTAGATTTAAACAGATTTATGTTAATTAATGTTCAGAAACACATGGTTTGCAAAATAGTGTTTAGAAAAGTGTGTAATTTCTAATCAATGTTTTTGCGTGTAATAGAAACACCGATTTCGGGTATAGGGCCCCTAATCTGTTACAGTTCATGTTTCAATTTAATAATCAAACCTGAAGAGCCATTTTGAAGTTTCAGTTTTCTACTTTGTAGGATTCATATTGAACGTTAAACAAATTTGAAACCGTTAAAGGTTTAATGAGTGCGAAAAAACCTGCTTACAAAATCTTTCGGGACATTCCATTCAATAAACAGGGCCAGAAAAAACAAATACAATACCCGTGACATCATTAGAGAAAACTATTGATTTTCAGTCCATTTTTTGTCATGAATAGATCACAACAGTCACCTGGAATTTCTATTACCTCTAAAAATCAATAGTTCACTAATGAAGTTCATCACCAACCCAAATATTGGAAGCTTTTTAGTCTCCAGTGTAGAAGCTTGACACAAACCACATCAATCTATTGCATTTCCTGGGACCTTTAAAGGCATAGGGCGTCATTAATTTTTCTAAACGGTAGATAATGTGTAATTGCAAAGGTAGAGCTAAGACCTACTTTACAGTGCATTGAATTCCATTTATATCCAAACTGGGTTTTCACCGCAAAAGGATAGGTGCACGTAGTATACATACTAGTAGTATGCAAAAAAAGCTTGAGGATGGATTTGAGGGAAAGACCTCTTTGATAGAAATTATGATAATTGGGGGTTGAGTGGAAATGTTTATAAATTATCCAGAATAAAACATCTCAAATTTTAATTGTAATAAATACTAAAATGAATACGTTTGTAGGACTATATTTTGTCAATCTAAATCAAATCCGATTCTGAAGAAAATCATTTCTTTTAAAGAAAACCTAAATATACATTTAACTAGCGACTCCTTGTTTTATTTCTCTTATTCAACAAAATATGCATACATTGGAATGACAAGTTCATTGCCCAAACATATAATGAATGCAGACGTTCATTGTGCTTAAAATCACACTGTTTGCTTGTTTTTTGTGTATTTTGTGCTATGATTACAGACTCATAAGTTTGTTCTCGGTCCGGCGCGGCCTTTAGGCACTGATTATACGAATGTAAACAGTACCAGTGTTATATCTGTATATCTTAATGTGATAAAAGCAAACACGTTCCGGAAATTTGTCGCGTAAAATGAAATGACAGATTATTAAAGATAGTTTATTCACACTTTTATTTCAGTTATTTTTAAAAGAACCCATACAAGTAACGTAATAATGACTTGTGAGGCAAATCTGATTTAAACAAAATCTCTGTATCGCTATTTTGGCAACATAGGTGACTGGGCCTATTGTCATTGCCCAAGCCAAACGCACTTTATCACCTGGGATGAATATACTTATAGATGGGTGGGAAGCACACACAAATACACCATTCAGATGTGCCTCGGCCGGATTTTTACAAAAGAAAATTTTGAAAACCGAATTTACTTTCACAAAACTACACCGGAGATACATTAAAGAAAATAAATAATCAACTTTTGAAGTGTTATTTTCAATTTTGTAGGACTAGTTTGAGGACAAAAGTAGGTGTACAGGTTTCCGAATTCGGCAACCTTTCACAAGTTTTTGGAATAGTAACTGCTAATTTATAGCTTCGATTTTTAGAATTTCCTGCGTTACATAGAGAAATAAATGGGTAAAGCAGTATAAGGAATATATATAGTAAGCAATAAGTATATTCCATATATTAAATTTAACATGCATTATAAAAATGTAGTTTGAGCACAAAATTATGATTCACTAGCCGAGGCACACATAAATGTAAATATTTAGCACAGAGTGAATAGGTAGCTTCGTGTCCCCTTTTGGTATATTAGTCCCAGACTCGACGCTTTCGATGATAAATATTGGTTCAGGATAGTATTTTAAGACTTTTAGATCATCAACTTTCGTGCTAAACAGTCAATACATGAATCATGTATCAAATTTATGAAATTTTTATACATTTTTAAATTCCTTATGGTATATGTTATGCTAGACCGAGGGGACCGGTTAGCGCACTGGGTCTTCCGGTGCTTCGCACAACTATGATCCCAGGTTCAACCTTCGGTCGGGTCTGTGATTTCATGTGCGTTTGGTTTCCAGTCCATACTCGGCCTCGTATGTTTTCTTCGGATAATCCAGTTTCCTCCTGCTTCTAAAGCTGGGCTTTCTTCCCTTACATGTATGTGATATAATAGTGTATAATGATGTAAAAGTGAATTGAAATAAAATATCTTCGTGACACTAAAATGACAATCTAGTGTTGATGTGTCGTGAAATATTAATACCGCCTCCTCCTATGCTAGACTGATTTCGGTCTCGTCTGACCGTTTCAAGAAGAAAACCTGTCATCATTATTTTGGTTAAAATTTGTTTTTGTGTTGTAGCTGAAAATAATACTTCTGAACCAATTGAAAATAGGTTGTCAATTTAATTTTAAATATGAAAAATGTCACTCACATTTTCTTCATTTTGATATATTGCTTTACAGATTTTCATTTTGTAACGACATTGCCCGTGGAATGAATTACCTTCCACAATACAAAGATAGTTCACGGCAGATTAAAGTCGTCCAATTGTGTCATAGATGAGATGTGGTGGTCAAAATAACAGTATGTCATTTCATTTGTCATGTTTTGATCAGAAATCACTTGTTAATGACACAAATAACAGAACCAATCAAGGATTAGTTTTAACTCTGTGCATACCTCGCTTAAGATACCGAGAATATTTTTCTCATTGCTTTGAGGCTGCTTGCAGAAATAATATGCAAAAAATCCCTTCCATTTTATTTTAAACTAATTTAAGAAATGAATATACTTTACTTTTTACTGACTGGTGGTAGTGAATCATGCCGCCCGTCATTGTGCACCAGGCAATTGCTTTTGACAGAAAAAGCTGTGGTCACCCACATACCATGCATTCTGCTTTTGTTGTTTTTCTATAGAACATGTTTACCTATGTTGATCTGACAGGTTCTAGATGTTAACACCTCAACTTTATGTAGTAAGTAAACAACACCCCATACCAGGCATACCTATTGGTGATTGTTGTGTTCCTATAGACTGTTTAAAAATATTGATCTGACAGTGCTAGATGGATTAAACACTCGCTGTATGGAGGCAGTCATAGTCAGCAATTAACTCACATACCAAGCATACCATTGTTGTTGTTGGTATTCTATATACATGTTTTAAGATATTGATCTACAGGTGTGTATAAAACCTCAACTGTATTAACCCGGGAGCTAGCACACATTTGTAACACATCTCAAGTACAAAAGTTGAGTGATTAAATCTGCTTTGAGAGGACTGACAGGGACCCCTGAACGTGATTTCTTAAGTGCCGCAAATGGTGCCTTAAGGAGATGGGGCCAAAACAAGTTTGTACAGGGGTCAAAGTTTTAAATTGATTCATCATGTTGAAGCACACGTGTTATGGTGTCTAACCATAAGGATTGCAGAAAAGGTATAAGAACTCAAAACATTCTTTATTTTAATTCTATAAAGCTCCACCAATAATTTTCACCATTTTTTATCCAAATCGGAGCAATTTTTAAAATTTGACCCCTGACAACTGAAATTGACCCTTTTTATGGATTTTTGCTGTTTTTAGCCTTCTAACTCTGAAACTTTAAGCCATAGATATTACAAACTATCCCTTTTCTGAATCCTTAATGTTTGGACACATATATGGTATACTTTTCAACATGAATTGGATCAATTTTAAAATTTGACCCCCCTGTCCAATCTTTGTCTTGGCCCCCTCTTAAGAGTCACCCCCCCCCCCCCGCCCCCAAAAAAACACCAAAGCCCACGTGCGGCAATTAAGATCGCGTTCAGGGGTTCCGTCAGGCTGTCTACATTTAATCACTCAACCTTTTTGGACTTGAAATGTGTTTACAATGTTGTGCTACTCCAGGGCTATATGGAGTAGTCGGTAAAGAACCTGTAAAAGTGTGTTTATTTCTTTTATCAAAATTAAGATGTACATTCTAGTGGAAGAGATTGTAGTATCGGTCCATTTCCTTTTCGAAAACATTTCTTTCCAGGACCCCCCCCTTTAAGGTGCAATATTTTTTGATTTGATGAAAATTATCTTGAAGAATCGATATAACTTATGTGTTATTAACCATAGTTCTTATACACATTTCTTTAGTTTTGCCCTGACATTAATAGAAGCAAAATTCTTTTTTAAACCGGAATTTTTCGAAATTATCATTCATTATTAAAACCTTCATATAATATTTTAATAAATCATGTATCAATTGTATTAATGCAACTTTGCATGTTTCCTTGATTCAGTACGTGATTTTACATGATAACCCATGAGTTATGATCACATGCCCGTGTTATCTTTTCTGTTACCGTGTATAGAGGTTTTCTCGAATGAATGTTGATCTCCGAACGTACAAAGATCAGTGTTGATATTACAGCGGACTTTAGTAAATGTTTGGCGATAATTCTTGATGCTTTACCATCGGTTGAGTCTTAAAATGCCGCCGGTGGTATCTACATTGACCATCCACTTATTACATTACATTCATAATCAAGATTATGTGTCAGATCATTTTTTGGTTTAATAACACTTTTAATGTGCGAGCATCAATTGAAAACTTCCTATAGCGGTTCTGATTTCGGTATTTACTAGATTGAAAGCTGGACGTGCAATGGATCCATTTTTGGTATTTATCTGAAACCGACGGACAGTCCCATTACATCCAATATTGTACCAAAACGATTGGCACGCATTCAGAACCCAATTTAAGGGTTCATTTTACGAGGACATTGATCTTAAAAACTTTTACCGCGGGTTTCTCTACTTTTTTCTATTCCTCTATAGACCGCCCTCGATACGTTTTCAATGTAGTTTAGGTTCATCAAATTTAACACCGTGTAGGAAAAGAAACGACCTGAGTGTTTTGGACTAAGTAAAACTAAGTTTAACGTTGTTCGTATCAAGTTTGAACACCTTAAGAATGTATAAAGCCTATGCTGTAGCAGCTATGCCGTGGGGCGAAAGACCCCGTTTCGTACCTACAAATACATTTACCTGACAATAACTTCCAGAGATGTTTCCTTTGTACCTGTGGCCTATTATCTTCGTATTTCCCTCTCGGGACGGAAGATTTTCTGAAAGGCATCTGAATCCACCGTTGTTCAAGGTGTTGTACACAAAGAATGAACATTAGCAAGTGTCCAACTTTTTTGATGTTTTTGCGTCTTTTTACTGCTTGTTGAACCTCTTTATCTTGGACTCTCCGACAGATGTCCCCGTTAAATGTATTTTTGTGTTAACAACGTACAAGTATCATTATATTGAGTTGCAACTCATCCAAGCATGTCAGGGATTTGACCTTTAACTCTATAATGTGACCCCTGTGTCACGAATTGGGTCAACTGTACTTTTTTTTGCATTATGCTGTCACGGGATTATCCTGACAGAATTTTCAGCTCAATCGGAGTTCTGTTTGTAAATTTTTGACCTTTGACCTTAATCTTTGACCTTTGGGGTCAATAAGCTCATAGACCTACCTACTATTAATGTTACATCACTGTAGCATACGGGCTTGTCTGTGCTCTAAAGGCTGAGATATAGCCAATTTTGATCTTATTTTTATCAATTTTTACACTTTGACCATTTGTCCCTTTAATGACCTTTGACCCCAATATAAAAAAAAACCTCATGTACACAGCCAACATGCTCGTTCAGTCAAATTCGCTCAGCAGTTTCTTTAGAATAAAAATTCTAAGCTATTTAGCTCAAAACCGGAAAGACCTGTAAATGACCTTTGACCCCCAAAATAAAATACCTACAAACATTGGCTACTACATCATATCTGAAGATTAATTCACTCTCTTATGTTTACATTTTAAGATAACATTTTTAAAATTTTAAATATTTTTGTTTGTGACCGGATGACCGTCTTAATGAACCTTTTGATCCTTATTCCTGAATACCCTATATGTAGCCTGGGACATGGTTCCTCTGAACAAGTTTATTTTATATCGGCATAATCCGGTAGAAGAAATATTTTTGCCAATTACATAACATATTTTGGATTTCAGACCGAAAATGAAACCCCCCTTAATGACCTTTGACACCATATTCCTGACACCCTATATGAAGCATGGGTCCATGTTGTCCTCTGAAAATCGTAGATGATTCGGCATATCCTGTTGAAGAAGATATTTTTCGCATTTAAATTACTAATTGACTGCCTTTGGTCAGTCAAGGTCATATAGAGGTCATTAAGGTCACTATGACAATGAATCGGACGACGCAGCGGTCATTTGTATATTCTGGTCAGCAATACTTAACCATGACTGATCTAGGCGCATTTGCTGCAGAAGAGAAGAAAAAGAAATAATAGCCATTCGAAGACATCGCGAACAAGACGGCCTGGAATAAATCTGAATGACCTTTGACCCCATCCTCAATAACTTGACCTGATCACAGATGTCGTTTAAATGTATTTTTATTCTGTATTAACACGTTACAAGATCATTATTATTGAGTTTCAACTAAATCCCAGCATTCAGGGATTGACTTTTACACCCCTATACCGTGCCCCCGGTCACGGATGGGGTCACTGTACTTGTTTTGTATTATGAGTCACGGATTATTCCTGACAAATTTCAGATCAATGCGGAGCTTGTTTTGTAGATTTTGACCTTTGACCTGACTTTGGTACCTTTGTGATCATACTATCACAGACCTACCCTACTATTAATGTTACAGTCCTTGTAGCAATAACGGGCTTTTTCTGTCTCTATAGGCTGATTTATAGCCAATTTGGTCTTATTTTTAGCATTTTTTGACACATTTGACCAGTTGAACCCCCTTATGACCTTGACCCCAAATAAAAAAAACCTCATGTACACAGCCGAAAATGCTTGTTTCCAGTTTAAATACAAAACATCTAGCATTGCTTAGTTTTCTGGAGATAAAAAATCTTAAGTTATTTACTCAAAAACCGTAAGTGACCTTTAAATGACCTGTTTCCCCCTAAACTAAAAATACCTTCATAATCAGCTACATACATGCATATCTGAGGTTTATGTCACTCTGCTATGTTTACATTTTGAGATAAAAATTGACCTTGATTCCTTATTCCTGAACACCCTATATGTAGCATTGGTCAGTGGTTCCTCTGAACAAGTTTAGTTTATATCGGCATAATTCTGTAGAAGAAGATACTTTTGGGAATTAAATTACACATTTTGGCTTTCAGACCGGAAATGACCCCCTTAATGACCTTTGACCCCTTATCCCTGAACACCCTATATGGAGCATGGGTCAGTTGTTCCTGTGAAAGAGTTTAGTTGATATCGACATAATCCTGTAGAAGAAGATATTTTTGGCAATTAAATTACATATTTGATGCCTGTGGTCAGGTCAAAGGTCATATAGAGGAGGTCAGAGTCATATGACATGAATCGGACGACGCAGCGGTCATTTGGTGTAAGTCTGGTCAGAATACGTTAAACCATGACTGAGCTAGACGCAAATGTTGCCAGAAAGAAGAAAGAAGAAAGAAAGAACGCATCAAAAACAGAACAAGACGGCTGACGGCCGTCTTGTAAGAACGCATCAAAAACAGAACAAGACGGCTGACGGCCGTCTTGTAAGAACGCATCAAAAACAGAACAAGACGGCTGACGGCCGTCTTGTAATTACCTTTCAATACTGTGGGGCATGTCAACTCTAAAAGTTGCACATTTTCTTCAAAATGAATAAAATGCCATCTCAATATCTTTCCTGCATATTAGTAACTAGTGGATGTACATCATACTACATTGACTCTAGCAAATAATAGCGTTGCTGATATTCATTAAGCCGACCGGTATGCAGAGGTCAAAACACTGCAGTAAAAAAGGGATCGCTCTGTAAAAAAGAGTAAAATCTTACTTGTATTTGGCTGCAGAAATGCCTTGAAGTGAAAACAAAAGGTGCTTTTTATTTGCTCAAATTTCAATATAAAACATAGGCTGAATTTAGTATTTGCTCCTATACGAAATTAGAATTTCACATTTTTTGAACCGAAGAAATATCTCTCAGCTTAGTCCTTTCAAGTGGGGGTGTTTTGATGGAAAGTTTTACATCAATGCAAAAATCAGAATTTTCAATATTTTTCGGGACACCTGATATGTAAAATCTCTCGTTGCACCTTTAAAGGAAACGAAAATGAACAAAACCTAGCTTGACAGAAAATTTGCTTGGCAGACTGCGCCCTAACATCTTTTTTGCAGGACCATAACCCGTAACTTGCTGCGTAACCCCATTTTTATTCAATTTACCGCGTTTTAGGGTTTAAACTTTGGGATAATGCTTGTTAGATTTCAAACATTGGTGTGTTCATTTTACTTACTATGTTCCTCATGCTGTTTTAACAATTTATTTCTCCATGTAACACAGAAAATCCTAAAAATCGAAAATGTAAATTAGCTGTCACTATTCCAAAATGACAAATTTGTAAAAGGTTGCCGAATTCGGAAACCTGCACACATACTTTTCTCCTCAAACTACTCCTACAAAATTAATGATAAAACTCCTAAAGTGGGTTGTTTATTTTCTTTGATGTATTCCCGGTGCAGTTATGGCATTAAATTGGATGAATTATATTTGGTCTTCTTTTTTAAAAACCAGGCCGAGTCGCGCCTGAGTGGTGTACTTGTGTGTCTTTCATATCCCTTTTTAGATATATTCATTCAAGTTTGATCTCATTTAATTCTATTCCCTTGTTGAGAACATTCGTCATATTTCGTTAAAAGTAGCATCCTTCATTTGACCACGTTGTAGATTTACTCATAAATAAATACAACTGCTCTCGTTCTTGGGTTCTTAAGGTTGTATTTAAGTGTTGAATAAGTATTTATTATTTATTGTCTAAAAGCTGAAAAGACCTTGTTAAGATTGTTTTGAGTGGCACCTAGCATTTATTATATTATCATTTGTTTGATCTTCCTCACAGACCAAGATTATAATGAAGATCTTGAAGTCAATGAGATATCCAAATTGAACTTTTTATGTACTTGTGAAAAGATAACTTTTCACTATTTGTAAAAGACAACTCTTTTGTGTACTTGTGAAAAGACAACTTTTCTGACATTTATATCTGCTTCTGTTGCCGAGTTATTCAAAGTTTTAAGTTTCTGCAGTTTCCTGCAAAATCGAATTGGCATAGTTAAAATGTACCTCTGTTCCTTTAGGCGATAATACACTGTTTTTTAAAACAAAATAATGTGTTACTGTGTTGTGTTTAATAAAACAAAAAGAAAAAATATAAAAAGAATCTTAAATCTTAATCGCAAAATTAAAGAAAACTGCTATCTTAGCGAAATAATTTAAAAATCGATAACTAAAATAGGAAATGCGATGTTGTATTAATTCTTTTTAAAAAAACCGACTACCTCTTTAAAGTAGATCAATAAGCTAAGAGCAATAGTAGTCCTAAGGATGGTTTTGGGGAAAAGGGTCAATTTGTTTAGTGTTTTGTTATTTTTTCTCAATATATTGCGTTAAAGTGTATAATAGAAATAAAAGTCTGATGTGTCATAATTTTGACCATAACTGAATATTGACAGGCATAACAAAGATATGGATAGCATTTATTATACATTTACTTCTATTCATAAAACTTAAATGATTATGTCACCATAATCTAAGTCCCCAAAACAAAACAAAAAACAATGATCTCCCTCACTGATCGGCCCGTACAAAAGGGGGTCGACATTTTATTAATTTGTTCGATTAAGCGTTCCAAACTTAAGAGAACATTTAATAAGTTCACTTTTTGATGATGAGATGTTCAAAAAGTCCATAAAAGGAGGGAGTTAGGTCCAACTTTACAAAAAAGGCCACTGTTTCGAAGTCCCGCAAATCCTGCGTATGGCCCTGCTAAGGACAAGTACTCTGAAATTTCTCTGAATTTGAAGTAGGTGGAGAGATGAGATCAGCAGTGAGGTCACCCGTAGGCACCAGCGATTACTCTCTCATGCGCCAAACCAGAGTAAGGAATTTCAATAGGTACACTCTTGTTGTTTTTGCAGATTATGGACTACCGTGTTATCGAAAAGAGGAAGGAGATGAGGAAGATTTGACATATAGAGCACAAATGAACAAAGTTTACCAAGCGCCAGAGTTATTACAAAATCCAAATCTCCAGGCAACTACATATACAGATGTCTACAGGTAAACTTGAATTTATTATTCACCTTCATCGTCATCGTGGTCGTCGTCATCATCAGCAGCATCTGCCGCAGCAGCAGCATTATCACCATCATCGTCATCATCAACACCATCATTGTCGTCATCGTCATCATCGTCATCGTCACGTCGTAAACAATGTAATTGTCCAAGCAAAAACTTATTACATTTTTCAAAAGTAGCTATTTTTTGTCTCTCAACACAGCTTTTCCATTGTTCTAGTTGAAATCGCATCAAGAACAGAACCTTGCGATTCAGATGATTTTGATAGAATTGATTCAAGATGGCGGCCGTCGTTACCAGATCTTACAGAACCAGATGGATCATCGGAAGAAGATCAATGTCCGTGTCCGGACGAATACATAAAGGTATGAATGCCACATGATATTAATGTAAAATTAATATTAATTGATAGAAAAAAACGATACAAATGTTAACCAGAGTAAACTGAGGAATTTTGGTCATGTCTGCTTTCATAAGGACAAGGAAACAATCTTTTTAAAAAACTTGTATTGATGGGTGCATACCTGCGGGGGTAATCACATATGTGGGTGTAAGGCTGGCGCTTCCAAACCCAGGAGCATTCGGTGACAGAGGACTCCAAAAAATAGGGGTCTTTGGGTGAGAGACAGCCAAAATGCCCCAAAATTGGGGATTTTTTTGGGGGGGGGGGGAATTGGGCAAAATTTTCCATAAAATGGGGTCTTTTTAGAAGAGTTTGCAAAAGTTTCACTCAAATAGCGGGCTTTGGGTGAAAAATTTCCAAATTTTCCCCAAAAATAGGAGTCTTTGGATGACAGTGGTAAAATTCAAAAACAATATGGGGTCTTTGGGTGACATTTTCAAAATACATGGTGTCTTTGGGTGACAGCCACAGTGGGTGACAGCGATGCTGAAAATGGGGGTCTTAACAGCCTTACGTACGCGTCACCTCCAAGAAATATAGTTTCCAAAATTGACCACGTTACTTAACTATAGCGATTGGTTTTACTGAATAATTGGGATTGCAAATTACTATAGAGCTTTCCGAGTTTCAATAGGAACGGTATCAAAGCTCAACGGCGAGCTGACACGCGGTTAATAGCGGGTGAGCCGTTTTGCATTTTTTAGGAATACAAACCGGTGTGAAAGCAGGGAGCCACAGTCCGGGATCCATAGATGATAACGGAATAAAGCGTGAAACTAATGTTGCGTGAATTGAGTGCCCTATTCTTTACCGTTGTAGCCGGACCATGAGTACGGCGGACTATAATACTTCTACACCGGTTTCAACTGCAAATAACCGGGAAAATCGACGAGCAATTGGTTTTTGAGTTTTGGACACGTCCCTTTTGATTTAATGTGCAAAATGACGATATGTTTATGTTTGTTTGTTTGCTTTATTACTATTATTTCAGCTAATAAGACGGTGTTGGGACGAAAATCCGAACTTGAGACCCACTTTTGGTCAAATTAAAACTACGCTTTACAACATCAATCCGAATAAACGAAGTCCTGTGGACATAATGATGCAACTGATGGAGAAGTATTCGAAACACCTTGAAACCTTAGTGGCCGAAGAGGACGCAAGACTCATGCGAATACAAAGACAATCCGGCTACTATCAGTAAGTTTGTTGGATACAACGAACTAACCTTTTGCTTACGGGATGTACTCGCTGATCTGCATTTGTATACTCATAAATGTTTGAATGTTTTCAGCGTGGAGACTCCTGGATAGAAAAACAGGACCCTGTGGGCCTACGTTGTAACACTATGTTTAGCATTTATTGGAAAATTTAGAAAATGTTATTAAGATTCCTACTCTAGAAAACATACAACTTAATACTTACCCAATGGGGTTCAATGGTTCTTTGGTGTTTTTTTTTTTCCAGTACTTTCGTACTTGAAGTAGTAGATATTTGAGCTTGTTTATTTGTAAACACGTTTCTTTTCTTTGAAAATAGTAACTGAAGTTACTGACGTTCGTTAGAAGTGCAGTGGTATTTTTAAGTGAAGTCTTCTAGTCTAAGAAAAATCTGCTATCGCTTACTTCTGTATTTTTTTGTGTATGTACATTCTGTACAGCGTGAGCCAAAATAAATGTTCCCCTAATATCTGATTTTATCCTTGGAAAGCCGGGCAAGGTAGTGTTTTAAAATTGTAGGTATGTCAAATTCATTTTATAAACGAAATATCATATGAACCATCTGTCCAGCAGATGCCCATTATAGCATGAACTAGATTTGGGGAAGAAAATGTAACTTGAGCACTGATTTGGCGAGACAGGCACTGTATTAAAAATATGTCTTAATTCTTCCAGCGTCAACAGTGCAATTTTGTATGAATATTACTCCCTGGTCCTAACACAGTACTAAGTTTTACAACAACTTAAAATACAATACAAAATAAATTCGGGCCTTTATTTTAAAGGAAATATGGTCAAGATTTTTGTTCAAGCTCAGTTTGACTTAATCGTCAAAAATATATGTACATAACATCACGAATCCCGAAAAAATAATACAAATTTGATTGTAAAATTAACAAAATAGAGGCATTTGAATTTTTTGCTTTTTGGCAGAGAAGACAAAACGGCGTATTTCGCCACGGCTTAATTGATCAAAAGCGCCCAATTTGCTCTCCTCGTGTCTTCAAAGTGATGACCAAAACATCGTTGTTGACGCGAATTGTTATTTATGACACTGTAATATTGATGGATAATGAAAAAATAATAAAATTGAAAATAAGAGTACAGAATGACATGTTTGTTTCATATCGTGTGTTTTAATTATTAAAAAAAAAAAAAAAAAAAAAAAAAAAAAACTTTTTATTTTTTTTTTTTTTCGGAAAGTGCAACACTGGCGATATGAGGGTAACAACGCCGTCGTTGAAATTATGGATGTGTTCATCACTTTTGACGTCACCATTTGCCCTGCGATGTGGATTTGTCGGATCGTTTTCGAGTAAGCTATGGGCGGAAAAAAAAAAGGCCCATAATACTCAACCAAATGTGGACAATTTTCAAATTATTTTGATTAATGTAATCTACGTACTTAAGCTTTCCATCCATACCAAATTTTCCAAATATTCAACGCGTTGAACTTTTAACCAATAGAAAGTTTTGTTTGTTCAACACCTTGTGGGAAAAACTGAAGGGTTTTGAACCAACGCGTTTCACACTAATAGATATAGCAAGCCGTTTGTGGTAAAAACTTATCGTGTTGCTTCAACGCGCTGAACTCAACGCGGAGAGCAAAAAAACAACGCTCTGAGTGAAGCAACGCGTTTTGGTGCTTGCGTTTGCTGTCCCGTGACAGCGCAGAGCGTACATCGGAGTACATTACAACTATACCACCCTTGGAGAACCATAATTACCCTCCCCCCCTCCACCCACTTCACTTACCCCAACCTACCTCTCCCTCTACCCACCCCACCTTTCCCTAATCTTCCTCTTCCCCCTAACCTTAGTTTCTTCTGCTTTCCCCCCCACCCCCCGATTTAACTTATCCCCCCCCCCCCCCCGTAATTCATCATCATTATGAAGGAGCTTACTAGACCCCCTGAGTTTGCATTTTATCACGTGTTTAAGACATGTAATAATATAACAATCTAACAAAGAACATGCATTTCAGTATCAGTAATGATCCTGCTTACACGTAAGTGAACCCAAGGGGTTCCTATGGCCCCTCAAAAATTTGTTTCGCGCTGGCTGCTTTAGCGTGAGATTTTCTCACCGAAAATTTTTGTTTAATTGTCTGACTTTTAAACGCGCTTCTTTTCATCCAAAAAAAAATAATAATAAATTCAGCCAAGCCGTTAATGAGTTATTAGTGAGGGTCCAATGGACCCCCCCCCCCCTTGAGCACTAACGAAGTCATTTGAGAATTTATTAAAAATCAAGTACAATTTTTTTTGGTGATATAGGTTCACACATACATATAGTTCAAACATTATTAGTAACGTTAAAATAAATTAACCTCAGCGTGGACGTTGGCTAAACCGTTACTGTACAAAGTCTATGGGAAAATGAACGGTGTATTTTGCAACCCCGTAACAAATACAGGAATTCCCGAAAACTGCAAGTTTTGTTTACATATTTATTTGGGCTCTAGACTCGATATCAACATAAAATAGTTGTCAAAAGTTTGATGTACGCGCAAGGCTCATTTGAATTTTCCGTCAGTTTGCCCGATTTTTTTCGTGCTTTGAAAACAATGTTTTGCCCCTAATTTTCAGCCCAAATAACATATTTCAATTTTTATTGTGTTTGGGGTTCTTATGACCCTTCACATGATTTCGTACAAAAATTCCACCGGGAAAGTGGTTTCCTTAGGGGGGGGTCCCAGGGAACCCCCCTTGGCAACTAATGGGAGTGAAAACACCTTGGGCACGTAATTTGGTTAGAGGCATTTCACTTGTAACTTCAGTCAAATACTTTACTCCGAATGAAGTAGCAGAAGATAATTGTTTTTTTTCATACATATTTATACTGGGATTCGGTGAAACATATTCCTTGTTTTAATATTAAGATTCAAAACCTGAAAACATGCAGGGTGATTTAACATTGTTGACTTTTGCATATCACTTTCAGTATGCTTCCTAAGCCGGTGGCAGACTATTTTAAGGCAGGAAAGCCGCCTCAGGCTGAACATTTGAGCAGTGTCACAATATTATTTCAGTAAATAAGGCGTGCTATACTTGACTGATGTTAATTACTGTAGTCTAAGCTATAGTTCTTTAACACCATCAGGCCATCACTATAAGGTGTTTTTGGTATGGAAAGTTACATTGGCATGCGCAACCACGTCAAACATTTGCACATTTCCCACAATACTTTGCGAATTGAGAGATTACAATTGCATATCTTCCTTAAACTCATAACTATTATTATTTCGTTATTATTATTATTATTATTATTATTATCATCATCATATCAGTCGAATTTTTTTTGTATTAACCACTGTCAATAAAGTAATTGCATGGACGCCCAGTTGAAACACACAGGAGTCGGAAAGGGAACATGCATTGCCCATTTGATTCAGCTGAAAGAAAAAGCAATCTTGAAAACAAAGACTTTGATTTAAAATTTTAAGAATTTCAAAATTTAGAATTTAAGCAATTAAAATTTTAAGAATTTATTAAATAAATAATTATTCTTTACTTCTATATTCCATCTATTTAATGTAGAAATCAGGAATTGTAGAATGAATACCTTGAACTGAAAGAAGTAACTCTAGCTACCAATTTGTGGTTAAAAAAAGAAAAGATTGAAAACTTTTGCTGCTATAAAAGGAGATATGGTCCGCCCGGAGCCATAGTCTGGGCTCCATAGACGACAACGAAATAAAGCGTGAAACTAATATTGCGTGGACAGTCAACTGAATCGAGTGCCCTATTCTTTACCTTTGCAGGCGTACTTTGAGTCCGGCGGACCATATTTCCTGCCACACCGTTTTTTTTTATGATTGATCAAATTTTAAAACTTGCATCATTTCTTGTAACTTTACAGTGATATAGTAGGATTTACCAGCCTTTCGAGTGATTCCTCTCCTTTTGAGGTTGTGGCCCTACTCAACAAACTCTACGTGACTTTCGACTCCATCATTGATAGTTACGATGTGTATAAAGTGGAAACAATAGGAGATGCATGTAAGTGAACACTGTAGTGTAGAGTCAAGAACAGAAATTACAAAGTATTTTAATACTTTGTAATTAAAAGTACTAAATACTTAGTACTTAAAAGTACTAAGCTTATTGTCACTGGTGCGTGCTTTGATTGGCCAATCTGCTGGTATAGGCGGGTTTTGTTCCCATATAGTAGCCAATCACAATGCGTGCTTGTTTCATTACTTTGGAGAGGCTACAACAAAAACGAAAGTTTTATCAACTAAAAGTTCCCCTAATTTGCACTTGATTGTTGGCAGAAACCCAATTAGAATATTTCAGAGGTTTTTAGGGCAACATATGTCGAAAAGACTACAATAGACAAAAGTGTTGAAATCGCCTTGGGCATTTGGGTAGCCCCTTGGCGTATCCCTGGAGTAATATATACATTGTGTAACAATCGGAGACCACAATAGTCTATTGCGTAACACATAATCTGTTTACCATTACCTGGTTATTTATGACATCAAATAGCACTTAGTCAACTATTCTAGATTTGGCAACAAAGCAATGATTACATGACCTTTGGCACTTGCCCAGAGGTATGGCCGTTTAATGACCCTGGGTCACTAGTGACCCTGGGTCACTAGTGACCCTGGGTCACTAGTGACCCTGGTGAATTTAGCAGACTTTTGCAGAATAAAGTGCAGAATTCAGCAGACCTATACGGAATTTATTCCGTAAAGGTCTGCTGAATTCATCAGGGTCACTAGTGACCCAGGGTCACTAAACGGCCATACCCCTTGTCCAGCCTATATACGGTAATATAATCTAGTACAATGAATCATTACTTCAAGACCACTGGTAGAATAAGTTGCATTATGCAAGTCAATGTCTGGGTTGGACTCATTTGAATACGTGGATCCTAGGTTTCCATCGCCCAATGGATTGAGGGAATGAATTTCGGTACAAGTCAATTTCCGGCTAGCGGAGTGTTGTTAGGTTTCATCTTTGAAAGGTTTACTATTCCATATAGATGTCCATTAGCCCTAGTCATGTTGCAGAGTACAAAGTACCATCAAATGGTGTGGTTGAATTTGAAAATCAACATGGTAAATTTAAACTAAATGTCACAGTGAAATGTTAAATGTAGTCAGGCTTTAAAAGAACAGCATTATATAGTGCATGCATTCACCACTGAATTTTATTTTTACAAACTTGTTTATTGGAATCCGAGAACTGGAAGTTGAGCTTTACTGCAAAACACTAGATCCACGTATACATTTGTCATGTTGATTCCGAATTATGGTCACAAAAAATGCATTATTTTGACATTTTAACAAGTTATTTTTTTAAGGTGGAAGGATACAGTCGTATAAAACAAAGATCGAGAATGAATATCATTATACCAACAACATGAATAGTCTGTTAATATTTTGAAAATACGTGTAAACCATTTACCTCTTAAAATAACACCAACTCTTATCTTTATTGCTTAAAATACAATATGTGTCAAACGTGCTCTTTACCCGGTCTTTAAATCAACTGTGACGCCAACGTTGTTTTCACTTTTAAAGATATGGTGGTATCCGGAGTGCCTCAACGAAATGGTTTTCAACATGCTGGTGAGATTGCAAGTATGGCGTTAGATTTAGTCAAAGTGTGTGAGACATTCATTATTCCACATAGGCAAGACCAGAAATTAAAAATTCGAGCTGGCATACATTCTGGTAAGTCATTTGACAATTCGATTTTAATTAATATTTATAATATTAAAAAAAGACAATGGTTTATATGTAGTCTTTATAGCCTTTGAAGTTTGTCAAGAAATGCAAGTATATCTAGATGCAGAGCTTTATAAAGTTCAAAACCTCCTCGTCAAATCAAATTCAAAGCATCTTCTAACGCAGCTCTATGTATTATTCATGTTTAAAGTGCACTTAACGATCAATCTTATGTTGTTTCTTTCTCACTGATTCCTATTTACCTCGCTTCCTCTGCATTCTTCATCCATCTTGCGACTGCTGAATTCCTCTCCCTCACTCTCTCGCTTGCTTTCATCCCCCAATTTCCGATACTTCATCAAGCATTCTGCAATCTTTCATGAATTAAACATTAGAGAAATAAAATATTCAGATGAGAGAGATGTTTCCCCTTACTACTCCGCCGTGAAATATGCAAAAATCGTATTCATTTAAGTACCATTTGTTTAATATAAACTTACTTTCGGCAACGTTTCGGGCTGATTATAATGAATTTTTAAAGAAGATGTAGAGGTTGTTATTTTACTTCCTTAACAAAAGAAAAGAAAAAAGAAATAAGATTTTCCTACAATAAATAAATGTCGACATTTATATAGCGCCTTTCACAATGTATCAAAGCGCTTTATATTATTCCGCTGCCACTAGAATATGTCAGCTGCCTTACAAATGCCCAAGGCATACTCATACCTTTAGCAGGTAGCTCAATGGACAATATTCCTAACAGCTCCCCATTTTGCACCTGGGTGGAGAGAGGCAAGCGAGGTAAAGTGCCTTGCCCAAGAGCACAACACATTGGCTTCAGCGGGACTCGAACACAGGACCTTAGGATCATGAGTCGTTGTTTCCACTGGACCACATGTGCCCTCATGCGATATTCAGCAGTATGCACTTCATGTTTTAGTTGTCAGACAAATTTGAATCTCTTTTTGTATAGTACTCAAAAACATATTGAATTGTTTCTTTTTCTCCTTGATTTTTAGGATCTGTTGTTGCTGGCGTTATCGGGTTGAAAATGCCCAGATACTGCCTTTTCGGAGACACCGTAAATACAGCATCAAGAATGGAATCAACGGGGGAAGGTAAAGGAAAAACATTACCGTTGCTCGTTTGTTACAGAGTAATTTATAACATTGAAAGTGTAAAACTTTTTGTAACTTTTTGGTAACACAGCTCGAGGGAGTTACAACTCGTCTGTGATTCTAATGAGGAAAACTTCTATGTTGTCAAATTTGATGTTACTGTGTAGCTATGTCTCTTCTTTTTTGATGTCAAAGATGTCAAATACCAAAATCATTCGATTTTGATGTTGCAATGACTTCCAATTTCCCCTTATTTATTGAACTAGACCGATTTTCTAATTTTGGGTAACCAAATCATTGGGAAATTTAACTTTATTATTTTGCTGAATTCCAAAAGAAACAATTATTCTGACTGACAGTGTAAATGCTATGCTAACATCTTTTAAAGGTGCATTTCGTGAACTTAGCACCTTAATTTGTGTTTATGGTACACTAGAGAAAAGGTCAAATCTAAACTTTTTGTTGATTCTGACCGTGCGTTTTGATGTTATGGTGATGTTATGTAGTGTTTGTATCACATTACCCAATAGGCATGTTTGTAATTTCTGTCCATTATGCGGACAGAAAATACAAAATTAGATCAAAAAAGTAGGTCGATTTTGCGCCTAGATACTATACTCAGACCTACAGTTCAGATGATATAAAAATCTCAACTTTTTTTGAGGCTGTGGATCACGAAATGCCCCTTTAAGACTCTTTTTCACAGGCGCAAAAAAAATATTTAGTTTCCCGCTCTACGATGGACGTGTAACGAAGGGGGTTGAAGTCATATGTCTTGTGGTTAGAGTAGTTTGAAAGTGTTTTGTGTCTAATAACTGTCGATTTTTTTTTATTTCATAACTTTCTTCACTATTCCAAATAATAACCTTTAAACCAAAACATGACCAACATTGTATCATTACTAATAATAAAGTGTCTTACACCTGCAACATTCTTATATCAAATGTTGGGCAAGATGATTGAAAGACTCGTCGTGACAAGAATTCACCATTCGAATTAAGGTCAAAGATCGGTCCTAATGAAACGGGGAGAGTTCGATATTCCGACGTGTCATTGCTCCGAAAGGTTTTCTCTCCCGAACGGTCATACCCGACACACTGTTTCTATGGCAGCTCATAATACGAAAGGTTTTTGTTCCGAAGGGTCATTAGTCCGAACTTCATTTACTACGATACGGTGTTTCTCCGCAACTAAGCTCTCCCCGACTGCAGGTGTTATCTCCGATCGATCCTTCTCCGAAGGGTCATTGCTCCGAAGATTTTTATTCCGAAGGGTCATTATTCCGAAAATGAAATAAGGGTCATTAATCCGAAAGTTATTTGATCCGAAAGGTCTTTACTCCGAAAGGTCATTATTCCGAAAGGTCGTTTCTCCGAATTTTCGGAATATTCGGAATATCGACATTTCGGAATAAAAACCTTTCGGAGTAAAAACCTATTTTTTATTTCATAGGATATTTACTCCGAAAGGTTTTTACTCCGAAAGGTCATTATTCCGAAAGGTCGTTTCTCCGAATTTTCGGAATATCGACCTTTCGGAATAAAAGCCTTTCGGAGTAAAAACCTATTTTTTATTTCATAGGATAATGCTGCACATCCCTCATTACAAATTCCGTACAAACATTGGCACCATGCTGCACATCCTCAATTTATTACAACTTCCTGTACAAACATTGCACCATCACTGTTTGAACAAAATTGATATAATTTACCCTCCCCCGAAAACTCAGTTCTTTTTCACCATAATAATACCAAAAAGGAAAAAGGAAAATAACTAAAATGGCCACTAATAGTATTTAACTTGTAGTACATGCATGGGAACTACTGTGTTAAAATGCCATTTACAACCTTGCAACCAATGTTTTGTTCTGAATCAAACTTTTTAGGTGTCACATCAAACGGCTTGAAATTGGGCACTAAAACTCAACAGATGGGGTGGTGAATGAGGTCATTCTATCAGGATTAAAAACGTGTTATACACTTAAGTCGGGTTATCCCCCTTTAACTTTAAAATGATGTCTAAAAATTCGGAAAAACCGTAATGACCTTTAGGAGTAAAAATCGTATGAAATAATAAATTAGGTTTTTACTCCGAAAGGTTTTTATTCCGAAAGGTCGATATTCCGAAAATTCGGAGAAACGACCTTTCGGAATAATGACCTTTCGGAGTAAATATCCTATGAAATACAAAAATAGGTTTTTACTCCGAAAGGTTTTTATTCCGAAAGGTCGATATTCCGAAAATTCGGAGAAACGACCTTTCGGAGTAATGGAACATTTCGGAATAAAAACCGTTCGGAGCAATGACCCTTTTTTAGATTTCGGAATAATGACCTTTCGGACCAATTGCCGTTCGGATTAATTTACCCATCGGAGAAATAGACTTTCGGAGAAATTACCATTCGGTGTAAATACCTTTCGGAATAGAGACCTGTCGGAGTAATAACCTTTTCGGAACAAAAACCGTTCGGACAAATGACACGTCGGAACATCAACCTGCACCCAATGAAACAACTCCATTAATCTGTCTTCAAATCAACTAGAGGAGGTATTTGTCAAATCAATCCTTTCGATGTCGCCTGACGAAATGTGAAGAATCGTTGTGGCTGAGTCAGGTTTTCGGATCATCAACATTTTATTAAAAGTTAGTTGCACTTGATAAGTAATTAAGCTTCTGGAAGTCACACGGTTACTTAAAACAATCAGTATTACAGAAGAAAATCAACGTGTATAAGCAAGGGACAAAAGATTTTTGTCCAAATAAATTGAGTTTTGAAATTGTACAATATTGATCTTTCAAAGGCCCTTGATTCCCTTACAACCGACATAACTCACTCCTCAAAGATATTGGGCCTAACTTTAGACAATCTCATTCAGTTTTGTGGAAGTGGCCACGTCTCTTTTTCAAATATTGTACAATCACATTTGATGCTACTATCGATTATTTTCTTCCGGATGTAAGCAAAAACAACGCTTTCCGTTGTTGTTTTTTTTTTTATTGTGTCCTTTGCAAGAGGGCACATCGGGATTGCTTTGGTTGCAGTGTGTCTGTGTGTGTGTGCTGAGGTATACTTGTGTGACTCCATTTCTTACATACAGTGTTGACAGATTTAAATCAAGCTGATTTAATCGCGATTTAAATCATGATTTAAATTGAAAAATCATGATTTGATTTAAAAATCGATTTTTATTACTTAAATCATGATTTTTTTTTAAATTTAAAAATCACCAACCCTGACTTATGTATTGCTTTATTCCGTCATGACATGTGTGTCTAATTTTGCTACTTGTGTGTCTAATTTTAACAAAAGAAAAGTCCCACAATATACCTGCGTTAACTTTTCTGAGTATCTGTCTGTGGTAAAAATATTAACCCTAAACATATTACCCACAGTATTGACTCAAAATATGATTTACTGGCCCTAAATATGATTTTTCATTAATATTTCCCTTTAATATTTGCACTACTGCCATGGCTGAGATCAACACAGATTAACCGTGCACTCAGATGAGGAGTTCTATGCAGCCCCGTATGGGGGGGGGGGGGGGAGCAAAATGTCCACTTTTTGCTGCTTTTATGATAAAAAGGTCCAAAATTAAGAGAAATTGTGACAAGAAAGTCCACTTTTTGGTGATGAGATGTTCAAAAAGTCCAAAAGGAACACTTTTAACGAAAAAGGTCCACTTTTTCGAAGTCCCGCACCCCTCTCGTCCCCCTCCCAAAAAATCCTGCGTACGGCGCTGGTTCTATGTTGAGTATATTCCAGGCTGTCAACCTATTGTGAAAATAATAATTTGATCGTATCTCAGCGCCACTTGTTCTGTGTTGCGTATACGGCATGCAAATTCAGGGGAGGTTTCAAACAGCATCCGCGGGTTGGCCTGTGGTTAAAGGCGGTTATTGTTTGTTTCATTGTTTATAACAAGAATAACCGGTTCCAACCGGTTATAATGGGTTGACCTTCGATGCCGCTTTAGACAACATTCTCAAATTTTAGTTGACATGTGTTGCATATCATATTGTTAACTATGATCTCTAGTTTTCGGAAACACATGTCATTTCACTCAGGTTGCCATGGTAACTGAGAAAAGCCTATGATTGGCTAAATACGGGAACAAACATAACTGTTTAACGGAAACTCGCACTCGTACCATACTTGAGTGGAAGATAAATTGGAACAATACACACAAAACCAAGAAGCCGGATTTTTGATATGGTTGCCATGGTAACCGTGACTCGACCAATCAGGGAATTTTGAATCATAATTCAAATTTGGAAAATCAAATCAAAATTACGGCTTTTGTACGGCTTTACGGTTTTGTAGATATATTTGTACTATCATCTGTTCCAATTTGCATGACCATACGATGTTTCCTTTTACGTTTGTCTCTGTGTTGCCAGTTTGCGTATTTTAACGAAAAGCAATACATGCCGATAAACATTCCATTAAATTGAGGGCGCTTTTCAAACCAAATATTTAAAAAATAATCATTTTCAGTTGTATGCTGATTTCTTATAATTGATATTGAAAGAATCATAAATATTGATGCACCCATTCTCGTTTAATTAATTTCTAAGTAAATTTTACTAAATATGACAGGGTGAGGAAACAATAACCTGTTATTGTTAAAGGCATCAATTGTTTTTAAAATATTAAAATTATTATGCAACATATTACCTGAAATAATCTAGCCAAATTCTATACTCATTGCCTTTAAAACAAGTGCGGTCACCGCCCGTGGGGATTCGTTGCACGTAGTGTTTTGTGGGTTTGTTGGTTGGCGGGTAACGCAGACTGTGACATAAAATGAGCAGTGATCCGTGAATGAAGGGGTGCTTTTTGTATGTTTTTATAATAGCTGCCGAATGTTGTTTTTACAAATAAATTTCTCTAAATTAGGTGGTATTTGGTGTTGAGTGAATTATTATTTATTCAAATGTATCCTAATATTGCCTAAACTAGGCGGGCCCCGGATTTCGCGATCGCCTGGGTTTCGCGATCACCTGGCTTGAATGAAAGTCTGGTTTTGCGGTTCCTTTGACCTTGAATGACCCCTGATGACTTTGTCGTGACTTTTAAGAGTTTTGGCATCAACAATCAACCCCACCCTCCAATTTTCATCCATACACCAATGTTTACCCCATTTGACCTCCTTTGAACTTGAATGACCGATTGACCCCTAATGACCCCAAATTTGATTGACAGGGGTCACTTAGAAAAATGCGACCTGCCTTCTCAAAAAAAACCAAAAAGTACAGTGTTCATGTACTCAGTGAGTGGGTAATCAGTCATCCATAGCACATTATTGATCATTGATTGGGTGATGGCCTATGTTGTGGAAAGCAATTTGCATAAGGTCAAAGTATGGAATGGATGATGTCATAATGATCTGGTTGAGTGGTCAAAAGGTCGTAGCCTGTTTGCCGTGGACAGTAACTGCACTATGTTCACAAAATTCAACCAGAATTTTTGGGACAAACACGCCCAAAATTTTGAATTTCAAAGATATTTGTTTTTAGATAATTGTTGGTTCTACAAGATTCAACTAAATATGCTGTGATAAATACATCAACACAGGGAAATTAAGCGAAGTAGGCGATTTAGGCGATTCCGTGGTTTACAAACGCCGCTCTCTGCATGCTCTGTACACTGTACACTCTGTGGTGCTGTACGCCGCATAACGGCATAAAACGCAGAAACCTTCCACCCTCAATTTTAATTTGTTTTTTTTTTTTTTTTCCGAAAAAGACGGCCAATTTCCGCTATGGAATCTACACTTGTCCACACTGAACGACAAACATGACACAGGCGAAATCTATTTCGCAATGAAACCCTAAATATACGAGTAAATCAGACGGCATTCTTTAATCGGAATGACGTTTTCGTTGTGGACCGCTCTAATGAGGCGAGTACGCCCAAATAAAAAGTTCATCACGGTAGAAGTTCCTTTTACTAGGCGAAATCCAAAATGGCCGTTCAATTAGCTGAATTCGACGCCGCGCCTGTAACCAGATCAAGATTGGGCTTTTTATGACCTTATTTGGTCAAGAGTATTCCATATATAGATACACAAAACTAAAAAAAATGTAGCGAACCTGTCTTATGGGTCCACGATCATATATATATATATCAGATGGTCGTGGACCTCTATAGACAGGATCGCCAAAAATGTTTACCAGTCCCGTTTCATTGGGATTCGTTTGCAACGAATACAAAAATAATAGTAGTGTCGGCACTTAAAACTGTTTAACATAAAGCAGTGTAAAAAAATCGCACATTTGTAGCAACTTTTTCATACACTACTTAACTTTGCGTACCACGTTTTTGGCCAACTGGAATGGGTTAAATCCCCTAAACCTTTCCGTGGCTTTCTGTGGCTTTGCTCACTTCTACAACTGCCATGCTCTTTCTAAAAAGTAACAAAATTATAACATTCTTAAAGTGAAAGCATATAAAATTGTTGCCGAACTTTGCGTTCTGCTTCTACGAGTTCATCTTTACCTTACTTTCCACTCATTTCATCATTCACTCAAGCAGGTGTTTTTCACCAAGGTCTGGCCCAAGAAGAGTATTTGTGTTTGACCACATGGTCATCATTTTTCTTTGTAGTTGTACTGAAATTAAATCACCTTTTGAGAGAAGTAAGGCCTACCCCTTTTTTAAAAGCCAAATTCAAAAGTCCACATATGTTCTGGCCCATTTTGATACTTCACTTGTGGGAATAACCCGAAAGTGTTACCATGGCGACTCTTAAGAATCAATAAACTAATAGCAATTTCAAAGTTGCGCTGAAAGGCTACCAAATGGAATATAACTTTCGTAGCGTGTACTGATTATGTATTACAACACAAAGGTACTCTAGCAGTAAAATAAAATTCAGTACGTATATAGTTTCTATGATGGACAGTCCTACCGGTCACCTGTCTTTTGTTGTACGCATATTGTTTTCAGCACTGTACCCATAGCCTCGTCTGCATCACTTTGTCATGGGACTCGCAGCTCTTTAAAAACCGACATTTTTTTCCATTGAAAGGGTCATATGGAAACAATTCCTGTACTATGTATGGTAAAGAAGGCCTAAAAATGCGCATAGTTGGACATCTTCTTGCAATTTCCCATGTTTTAGATTGAAAATGTGATTCAAAAAGTTTTCAAATGGCTGTGTTCTAAAAGAGGGCTAGCTAACCCTTTGTAGGGTCTTAATTTTACCAAATAGCATGTGATAATTACGCTATCGAAAGTTTTACTTATTCTTTTCTTTCTTGTGCTACATTTATACAGTATATTGTATATGTAAGGCTTTGATAAGTCAATATGTTTACGTATTTCTTTTATAGCTTTGAATCCAGGCCAGCGAGGGCTGTGTGAATGTATTGAGGCAGCTTTGGCGATACACAATGGCAGAAGGGGAGAAATGGCAGTAAATGTATGGCCCAGCATAAGCATGCATTTGAATATTTATAACACACATTTTACAAGATAAAATACTTTGAGCAAACCAAAATACGAAACGATTCTGTCAAATAAACCTCTATACGTTTTGATCGCATAGTTGGATTCCATGTGATCTCAAATGTCATGTAAAGCAAACTACATTCGTATTGCGAAACATCTTGATGAGCGTTGCGATTAAAATGGTAATCAAAGAACAATCGTTTGCCATGTGTGCTAAATGATATGAAACGTCTTGTACCTGTTCTCAAAGCCCCGTCAACTGAATCCTGAATGTTAACGTTCAGTTATATTTCATTAAAGGCGGCAAGGAAAACCTGCAGACTTAAGAGACAACCCAGATTCGTTTAGCATGGCGCTCAGTTACAGATGCCATTATTGAAAGTTCCACATTTAAAATTTTCAAAAGCGAAGCTCGCCGTTGACTAAAATAAATTGTTTTCTTTTATTGATGCTTTGGGTTCATTTGTCTTTTTTCAGGGCAAAGGAATTATGATCACCTACTGGGTAACAGGCAAGACAACAAATCATCAATTGAATTCCACCCAGACGCTGGTAACAACGACCGGCGTCGAACTTATTGATAATCACGAGTTTTCTAATTCCAAGCAAACAGAGTTTTCGGTGGCTGAGCCGGAACGCTTGACATGAACATACCAGACAAAATCGCAAATTTTTCTCTTCCAGGTACGAAAATCTCACGTCAATTAAAACAATCCACACCCATGCATATGAGCCATCACTTACACAACACAACACAGTCACCCACACCACACAACACGTGTGCGCACACACAAAACAACAACACGTCCACACTCTTACAACAGACGCAAAATTTTATATCATTCTGATGATATTCAAATTAAGATGTCCAGAATGTTTTCCGGAGCAGTGACCCATTGTTTGACCTCCTTGTTTGGATTAATTGTAATGTTACATAGACACGCACGTGCACACCTCACATATTATACACACACAGGCCACTTTTGAAAGTAAAACTGGCGTCCTACTCATAAAATCATACCCAACTAATTATATAAAATCATCTAAAGGCCTTTTTGGGTAAAATTGTATTTGATTTCTTGAAAGGGTCACTTTAAACTGAATTGAGGAAGCACTCGTAATAGTGGACCTCTTGCTCTCTAAAAATTACAAATTTACTCCACAGAGAGAGAGAATTAATCTCACTCCTTTTGATGAATTTTTCAAACGTTCACTCCAAGAAAACATCTCTTATGGATTAAATTTTCACTATTGTAATTTTCAATCTCTTACATCATGTAACATTAACAAGTAAATTAGGGTATAATATACATCCTATACATTTGAATGAATACTATTAAAGGTGATTTATTGGTATGAATCTATCGGCACATATATAATGAAATATCCCTAAATAAAACTTACCGGATGGTTTTCATGGCCATTGGAGTATTCCTTGCGAAAAAAAATCCAGATTTATTCCGACAAATGTACACAACTGTACAGCAATCATGGAAGCTACCATGTTTATTCCCTGTGGTATATTTACAACGCCGTATGCAATACCGAAACAGAAGCCAGCGAAAATATATCACGTGACTTCAGCAAGTTTGCCACAAGCCTCATCCTTGTGAACTTCGTTGAGCACACAAAGGATAGGAGCGAAGTTCGTTTAGAAATTTTTATTGCAAAAAAACTACACTTTTTAAAACCTCAGTGATTTGAGAAAAATGTAAAGAAGGGTGTTTTAGATATCATTTTGTGATTAACAAAGGTTTTAGTTGGCCTAAACACTAACAATCCATGAAAACGTGGACATTTTAAAAGGGGTCGCGTAATATTTATAGTTTTATCGCAGTCGCACTGTAACCACTGATCTCTATACAAGCTTATACAATGGATTGGCTACACAACAGTAATTGTATATTAGATGAATGGAGCAACGGGCGGACATCTTGGTCTACCGAACACAATAGTTTTCGAGACATGCCATCCCATACGCGCAAATACAATGAGCTCAATGATTTGGCTTGATTCTGTAGTCTGTTATGTCGCTTATCCACATTTCAATGGGAACAAATTTTGTATAAATGACCGGCTCTTAACCACCTGCTTGGGCTCTTTTTGGATGACCAATATGGCCGTCAGTGCCTCAATTACGAAGCCCAGGTTTCAATCCATTGTATAGAGATCAGTGTTCGAAACCCACTAGTGCGCGGCTCAGCAATCTACGTACTTTTCAATGTACCGAGTAGCGCTTCTTTGTATGATGAAGAGTTTCTTAATTTTATTTTAAAAACTATATTTCTCAAGAATCCCAGGCTCATTTTATAAAAAATTAGGCACAAACGTATGCCATTTTTGACCAATTTATGTATTTTAAAGGAAAACGTTAAATTAAAGCTGTGTTTTTAATTTCAATGTTAAAAGATAGTCTTTCATACAGGCCAGAACTTGACTAACCACCGATGAAAGACTAAACATGGCTTGTGGCAAAAACGATAGCGTAAATAATAAACATGGCGGCTTCGTTTAATCGTCTACTGCTTCGAAAGTTAGGCATGAAAATGGTGTCTTCTTCGCGAGGAATACTCCAATGACCATGAAAACCATCTGGTACGTCATATTTAGGGATATTTCATTATATATGTGCCGATAGTTTCATACCAATAAATCCCTTTAACTTAAAATGGTTGATGATCATCCTGCGGTGAAAGTTTCAGAATACTTTACATATCTAAAAAGAAAGTAGTTGTTGACTCAACCTATTGTGAGCTGAGAATTACAAGGTTCTAACTGGCATTTTGGGGTTTTGTGAGATAATAATTATTTTTGAAATTTAAATTTGCTAAGCTTTATATGATATATAATTTGTTTAGGTTTTTAAAAATTTACATTTTGTAAAGGTCCCACTTCCGGTAAAATTTCACTTGTTTTATACTGTCTTTTTGTGAACTCAAAACGTCCATATTCGTAACGGCCCATCCATGAGGAATTTTCTCAACTGTTACAGCACATTTAAGAGTATGTTGAAAGGAAAAAAAGGTCCACTCATGTAGGACTAACCCTGGTTTAACCCAGGACTAAAGTTAGTCTCCCTTTCAGAATACCAGCCTTAGATTATGGAGGACAAATCCGAATTTAGATTAACATTTTTAATCTATTAGATTTATATTTCAATCTATTTTGATTTAAATTTTTAATCTAAATTTGGATTTGTCCTGAATAGCAATCCAATTAGATTAATTTTTAATCTAAGAAATTTAGAGAGTACATGACTACAATACATCCACCTGTTATTGAATTCCAGAAATGTTCGTGTGATCTTTTATCCTGAAGAATTTTCGTTGTGGCGCAGGGAAGATTTCTAAGTCAATCTCCAAGCATGACGTATTATCGCATAGGGTCTATAAGATTACAAATTTGAAACCATTTTGAAAAGAAGCGGACCATTCTAAAATTTAGACCCCAGCATAACTTTGAACCTCTATTACAATGTAAATATTAATCCATAGGGCAAACTGTGCATTTTGTAATCATTGAGACTAGACAAAACGATAGCTAAACATTTTAACACAATTCAAATATTTACCATTGTATCGACTTCCCCCTTTCAGACATTCATTAAAAATCACCAACAGTATCTTAGTTAATTTTGGATATGTTGTTTTTTGATACATTCACAGTCACATTACCCAGTCACAATATCAGTTTACTATAATTTTCTCGGTCAAAATGTCCAACGATTTTGCAACATGGTTTAACTTTTCGGCTGCCTTGTAATATCGGTCGATATGGGTCGAAACAGGCCGTTGGGCCGGTGTGAAAGCAACTATAGTCCAGCAGGAGCCATAGTCGGGGCTTCATAGACGATAACGGAATAAAGCGTGAAACTAATGTTGCGTGAAGAGTCAACTGAATTGAGTGCCCTATTCCTTACCGTTGTAGCCGGACTGTGAGTACGCCGGACTATAATTACTTCCACACCGGTTTTCTATCTTGTATTAAGGTTTCAAAGCACAACTTTCGAATTTGACCAAAAGACACTGACCATATGGCAAAGAGGTATTAAAAAGACTCGTGTGAAATCTGGTCTTTATACCTTTATATATTTTCAATCGGTTTTTGTGGTTGTTCTGTTTTAGACACAAATTGACGGTATTATGCCATAAAACTGAAGTAAGTGTGTTTGCTCATTTAGACCAATCATCATAAACCGCCTGTGAACCAGTGATTTTGTATTGAGACATTTCCTAATCTGATAAAAATTTGGGATTTGCCATAGGGCCTGTCATTTCACAGATATGGATGTCATGTTTGGGAATTCCCATAAAGGCCAGCCATTTCACGGTTGTCATCTTTGGGTATTTGGGAATTCCCATAAAGGCCAGCCATTTCACGGTTGTCATCTTTGGTCGTTTGGGAATTCCCATAAAGGCCAGCCATTTCACGGATGTCATCTTTGGGGTTTTGGGAATTCCCATAGGGGCCAGCCATTCACGGTTGTCATCTTTGGTCGTTTGGGAATTCCCATATGGGTCAGCCATTTCACGGATGTCATCTTTGGGTATTTGGGAATTCCCATAGGGGCCAGGTATTTCACAGATGTCATCTTTGGTATTTGGGAATTCCCATAAAAAACAGCTATTTCAAAGACATCATCTTTGGGTGTTAACGAAATCCCGTATAATTTTTTACCTTTTGTTCCCCTTTGTCAGAAACACCCAAAGATGACTTGCCGGAAAACTGCTGTGGGAATTCCCACACTGATTTGTCAAAACAGCTTGGGAATTCCCACATTATTTTGTAAAAACAGCTTGGGAATTCCCATAGTCATTTCGAATTTTGAAATTGTCATCTTTGGGGGGAGTGTGGATAATTTCTGGAATAGCCCAATGGGCGGTATTATGCCATAAAACTGAAGTAAGTGTGTTTGCTCATTTAGACCAATCATCATAAACCGCCTGTGAACCAGTGATTTGGTATTGAGACATTTCCTAATCTGATAAAAATAGTTGATTTTTTTATAAGAATCGCGCATATTGGTTACAGGCACTATCAGTGATATGCCAAATCGGAAAAATCTAAAAAATCATCAAAAATCAGATCTTTGCATGTTTGTAACAAGTATAGCTACCCTAACATATCCTTCAAGTGATAAAACTGAAAGCAGGCCTAATAAAGACAAAATCGGATAATGTAGTCATTACTATCCGTACAGACACTTACTACAACACGTAATTGAATGGAGATTCATATCTTTGACAAGTAATGTTTTCTTCCATTTTTGTCATTTTTCTTTTGGAAAAAAAGTAATTTATGCAAATTCTACAGACTTAGCCTTCACTTTTAGACAACTCCTACAAATTTCGAATATTTTGACTCTTTTGGATGGATCACTGATAGTACCTTTAACAGGATAAGTAACTAATCATGACGACCGCTCCACACTCTATTCCTGGTACATGCCAGTCACATAGTAAACCCCTAATGTGGTAGGTACTCTGTATTTACTCACCTAATTTACATATTGTACATGGTGTAGGAGCCTACCTTGTGTGGCGGGTACACTACAGTACCGAGTACACCATGTTATTCCTTTCCCTAATAGGATGACGCTAATGAAGAATCTGAGTATAAAACAACAGTATACACAAATTCTTAAAATACATTGATTTCAAATGTCAATCTATATGTATACATAAAATGTTATGGACAATGACTCAACAGTCAGAAACATGCAACAATGTTTGAACGCGATATGAATCTTTAGGTTAATTCGATCATAGGAGGTCTGTAACTTGTTTTTCGGAATATACCTCGCTCTTTATACAATGTAGAAAATTCGCCTTTAATTCAGAATGATAAAATACGTATACTTCTAATGCATATAAACACATTTCAAGACGTTCATGGACAACACTTTATCGGTCTTTCGCGCCAGAGAATTTCCATGAACAGGGTCGACTGAATACTCCGGCTAATTAGGTGTTCATAACGGACACTTTTTCCTAAATCAAGATAAAGCGATTTTGTAACGGCCATTTTGGGATTGTTTGTAATCGAAGAGGCACGCAGTCACGTGACTTTGGTAAACGGCTTCGTATCGGCTCTCAAAATGGTCTCGTAATTTTTCTCCCTCCATGAAGGTCAATTGGCTCCCAGTTCGTATAGGACGAGTTGACTCTCCAAATCAAATTAATTATACTCTGGTATAAAATTAAGGGCGGTTTCAAGGCTTAAACGCCGATTGACCGGCGGTTAATCGCGGTTGAACTGTGTTTCATTCAATAGAAAGAACCCCGTTGCGACCTGGCGGAACCAGCGAACAACCCAGTGGCTGAGTTTGGAAGCCACCCCTTAAAAAAGATTTCGCAAAACGGTAATATAATTGTGCCTAAAACTGTTGGCATATCGGGATGGTTCTAATACAAACATTTTTGCATGTCTCGGTGTACAAAGCTTCGGGTGAGACAATGAGACAAATCATATTTATGCATTTTTACACCATCTTTTCCAACACAATTTATCACCCATAGCCTGTTGGACCCGTCAAAGACACTCCTCAGGTAGGTTATGAGAGGTTGGAACTCACTATTTTGCACGCAATTCTTAAGCTCAAAAGTATAGTAAAAAACTACAAAACAAGTATAATTCTTGCATCATAGGTATTATTTTTCAAGATTTCCTGTCTTGCTCGAGTTCTGACTCTTTCTACCGAAGCACTTTAGACCTTTTCAGCTACTGATCGGAAATCTTCGGAAATACGTTTTTAAAAAAAAGGTGTCACGTGTAGTAAACAAAACAACACCCCCACCAATCTTCAACAGACGATGGCGGCCAAGCCTCTTTCAATATAGCAACTCACCAAAACTAATCAAAATGGATTACGGTAATATAGACAAAAAGCACAAACCGATTTAGGCGCTTTGATGTGGGTCGGTCATGGGTGTTCCCATGACCATACGACCTCGTCGTGCGTTATTCATTGTTTTAATCAGAAATAACCCTTACAAAGGGGTTGATTCTTCAGCTCCAACGGTTTTGGAATGAGAAAATATTCCTTGAAAACATAAAATATTCAAAATTTTTCGTCACGAGTTCACTTTTACGTGTTAAACCAATGACGACGTCAAAAATTGGTATTTCTTGGCCGCCCTCCCCTGATGTGATTTGATACCAATCACTATAACCGTACCGCTTTCACCTGACGCAGCGAATTAAACGCGGAAGTTCACTGCGTGGTCGAACATGTGATCAAATTGCCAGCACTTGATTGGTTGATGATGTTTTTTGTAAGATGATCGGTGTAAAATTCCTTCTGAAATGGTCTATTGTAGGCACACTTTCAAGTGCATGTTGTGTTGTTGTTGATGCTCACAAGAAAATATATGTTAAACTTCACGTACTATTGAGTTAACGTCTGCAAGTCAAAGTTGAATAACATCTAAATCGAAATTCACAGTATGTTATTTGGTAAGCGTTCACAAGCATGTGTAAACATCACCGAGTTGTATTGAAAAGGCACAAACTGATTTTAAGGTCAAAGGTCATGCGCTATCAACGTTCACCATGTTCACAAGTTAATGTACATTTCACAAGCTTACGTCAACTTCACTGTATCAAGTCAAATGTCACGAGCTAAACTTCCACTCCACAAGTTTTGTAAGAGCTCACTCTGGAATCTTGACTTAGTCCCACCGCACTCAGATCATCACATCGTTTAAACATAAAAAAACATTTCCTCAAATACGATAGAATTAAAAATCTCGTCTGAAATTTGTCTTTATAATAAAGTGGTAATAGCTTCTATATTTATGACTTTATTTTCTCAGGCACCATGGAGCCAGAGGCTGATAATATATCAACGTCGTCACAAACCAATCTCGTGATAGAAAGTACAATATGAACTTGAAAGAGGCAAAGAACCAACCATCGAACAAAATCAAACAATATTTGGCAATGTGCATTATGAACATTGCAACGTCACCTCAACGTGTCTTTTGTTGATGTTCTTCTGAAACGATGCAATAAACTTGGACATCGTTATGTCATTTGAATAACTTCATTCTTGTTGATTTCTTTTCACAAACGGTTTGATGACAAGAGAGCAACAAATGGATTCAATGGAAAGCGAAAGTTTCCTACCTCAAAGACTCTGACCCAATATGGGTTTGACCTCGTTTTCTGTTAAGGGGCCGCTTCACACCTTAACCCGCTGATTGACAGCCGGTTCGTTGCGGCTGAATCGCTTTGTCATTGTTTAGAACAATATAAACTTGTTGCAATCGGTGGAACCGGCGACAACCAGTCGCAGGGTTCTGAAGCCACCCCTTACGTCTCGGTGACCGGTTGGGCTGTTGAGATGTGAGACCGAGACTTCACTCATTGCATTTGGATCACCAAGTCACGGCCATACCATCCAAATTTGTCTTGGAAAAGCTACATCTTGAGGACGGATCAATAAGGACTTTCCAGCTGACATCGAAATGAGAAGCATATTAGTATTCAGATAAAGAAAACTGCATTCCTTGAACTTGCTATTAAAAAGTTAACGATGATCCCTGTGAATTTGTGGAGAATACTGAAAGAAGCCGATATTTTTTGGTAATATCATACGTACGCATGCCTACTCCAAGATGGATTACCTTTTTCACAAGCTCATTGAACAATTCATTAGAGCTAATTTGCATATATTAGCATACGGTACAAACTCGTAACTCATGTCTGTTCATCCAAGAGTGATATATACACCAGCATACAATTCGCTTAAACTATGACTGTAATTACTCCGAACACGGATGGGTTTAAAAATATTCCGAAACATTCTGGGAGTGGATTCTGAACAAGCTGTTCATGTACGTGAGTTATTCGTGAATCATACCGATCGGTTGCACTTTATGATGCAATGGGGAGGTGTTCTACTTCATTTGAGGATAGGCGACTACTGTCTATTTTGTTTTTTGAAAAGGATGGCCAATTTCTTCCTGTCCTGTGTGGATTATGCTAGAGTGTTTTCGGGACCAGACAAAAAATGGTGATAAATTAATGCGGTGTTGCAAGCATCGGGATGTAAAATGCTAGTATGCACTGTAATGTCCACTGGTGTCAAGTGACTCTTTGAGCGGTGAGGTGGAGTCGGCCATAACTTGATCTTTTTCGACACTTTAGGATACATGTTATATTCTACTTTCCGGAATATTGTCGTGTGTCATTTTCCCATAAAAGAAGTTATGATATATTGCATCTTACAACTGATGTGGAATAAGTTGTTCGGACAAATATACTGGTGAATGTACTGATGAATATTGTATCCAAAAATGATCATGGAACAAAGTATAATGAGTGTCCGAATCTGTTTCCATGATCTTTGTTTTGTTACATTAGGAATATTAAGTTGCCATTCACAGGGCGTGTGCCTGTACTTGGAATTAAGAAATAAAGGGTAAGATGTTCATGTTTATGCAAGAATAATGTGTCCGAGGCAAGTAAAAACATGAATAATGGGCGAGGCGAAGCCGAGACCCATTATTCAAATGTTTTTACTGCCGAGGACACATTATTCGGCATAAACATGGATATCGCACCCTTTATTTCTATTCTATTACCCGAATAAATGAAATAATAACAGAAAAAATGGCAAGTTTTTACTAAAAACGTAACAGCTGTTTACATCTTTACAGCGCGCGCCCTGTTTCCTCCGCGTAAATGTTAGCGCGTGTGCCTATAGTGATGTTGACACGCGCCGAAAAGAATGGTCGCTTTGCATCACGCACTAGGGCCTAATCGCGACCCATTATCGTAGAATAATGGACAGTAAACTAACCAATCAAAGAGCGCGCTTTTGAATAATGGGCAGTAAAGGTAATAGAATGTGGAATAGTTTTGTTCGTGGATCAATGGAAATAAAGAATTCTATGTCTCACGCACACGTACATGCATTGCATATGGGCATCTTTACGCTCTACTATCGCAACAGAGGGGAATCTGTATAACACACCAAACGTGTTCCGCGTCTAGCGGATACATTTGTGCGGTCATTGTTTTTCAACATTGGGTCGTGGAAAAGCAGTACAATTAGATCCAGGATTTGAAAAATGTCAAGATTACCGGGGGCTGAAAGGCTGTACTATCCAAAATACTCAAATGGGCTGATTTTGCCAGAATTTGCAGAAGTACCGGGAGGCGCGCCCCTCCGCCCCTCCCTGGACCGCGCCGAGTAACCTCGCCTTATGGTTTTGATTCTGTTCCTTAGAAGGTGCGCGGATGAAAGTGGGTATCCAATACTTAATTCTTATATATTGGAACTGTTAAAAATGTCTTTACTTATATACCCCCTCATCTTTATTCCGAATATCAGAATGCCAACCAACCAAACTAAGTCCTTTTGCGGTAATATCAGTCAGTTAAATGGTAAAATGTGTTTCTTTCGACTCCATTTTACTTTACAGTGTAGGACTTGCCTGACACTAAATGAAACGTCTGAGAGTAAGAGGATGAAAGAGTGATACGAATTCAAGTGCCCGTGGAGTAAAGGATGACAGAAGTTTTGTTAAAGGTCCATGACATGCTTTTAAACATACTTATAATACCACCAAAATGGTTTCATTCATATATGTATTGGTATCAATGTAAATCTGTATGAAGCAGTAAATGAGAACCTATAGTTTGATGAAAATTGGGCATAATATCATGTGTTTTGGACACGTTTCAAGGAAATCCAAAATGAAAGTGATTATCGCGCTGGCCAGCGTACCCAGAAGTGACGTCCGAGAAACAAATACGCGGTACGCGATATGATCGTCATCGTGGAACAGACGTGGCTGCGTGGCCCGTTTCTTTGGCATCTTACACAGTTGACTTCTCGTTATATGCGTCGTACGTGTTGTATCATATGGCATAATTTTTCTTGATTGGTGCCTTAAAATACGATAATATGCGCTGTATGTCGACGGGTGCACCAGCGGCCGACCGTAATACCGACAAGGAGAATTAGAACAGAATAGCTTTAAGTTTTCAGACAAAGAAACCGACAAGGATAGACCAGAGTGTGCGGTAAGCCCATGCCCGGGAGCCCACGTGTGCATGTGAGATTTGTTTACAAACTTGTTACTCTGACGTAATTAAACGGGGGTCAAATCCAACTCAGCATCTTGATACGCGTTCGCGAAAACAGGAGAAGGACCTGGCCAGTTGGGGTACCTTTTGTACAATATTTATCCTTGGGGCAATTTACACTTTCCCGATGTTCACTTTTAAAAAATCTGTGCTGCGATATGATCAGGATATGTTGAGGTTACGAAAATGTAAGAAATTAAGAAAAGTCTCCTCAGCCGTGTCCATGGACCTTTAAAAGTACGATGGAAAATATGCTGAAAGACAATGAGATGTATATGAGAGAGGTCGACTTTATAATGAATGAAAGTTTTATGCCAGAACGTGGATATGTGTCTGGGGGGCATGTGTAAGTAAAATTGGGTGGGGGAAGAAAGCGTGGTGTCTGTGGGGGTGTATATGTGTGTATTATAATGTGTGGTTGTTTGGGGTGGTATGAGGTATGCGGTGGGGTTGTGTGTGTTAATAGTGTAATAGTGTAATTGTATATAGTTAAGTGATGGTTGTGTGTTGATGTGCGTACGTGTGTGGGGTGGAAGTGGGTGGGTGGCTGGGTGTATATTTACTTATATGATTTGAAGCTTCTGTACAAATTCGATGGAAAAGCTGTAAACAGTACTTGATGTTTTGATTAGTCTCTTAGGCCAAGCATCAGGAAAAGGTTGGTCGTTCTGAATAATTAAGTCGTGATATGGCTTTAATTATTAAGTACATTGGCAATCTGTCGTGTGGGGGGGCTGGGCTGGGTGTGAATGCGTGTGTAAGGGTGTGTATGGCTGTGTGAGGCTCGTTTGTATGTAAGGGTTGTCTGTGTGAATGCGGGAGGGTTGTGTATGTGTGCCAAGCAATCAAGAGGGAAGTGGTAGGTGGTAGGTATTTGTATCGTTTGTCATTTATATGTGGGTTGTGTGTGTGTTGTGTATGTGTGTTTGTGTCGCTGTGGGGTGGTGTCGTGCGTGTGTGTATGGTGCAAGTGTTATATTTGGGAATGCTATTGGTGATGAGTCAGAGATAGAATGCCATATGAGGTTAGAGCAGCGAGTTCTTACAGGAGGGTGGACATACGATTTTCCAGGTTTCGTCATGAATTATGAACGATTATTATCGATCACGTTTGGCGCGCAATTTTAACGCTAGAAATCATCCCATAACATGTCTACACCGAAATACTCTGTGAGCGGTCTCTGTATTCGCACGACGACTTCGTTGAAGTGGCGATAGCGGCGCCACTGGGGGGGGCATACCCCCCTATTTTTTTTCCTTCACCCGGGAACTATCAGACATTTCTTAGAATGTTGTCTTGTATTGAAAAGAGGAATATTTTGCACATCCCTTATTGGAAAAATGAAATTGGTGATTATTGATCATTATTAACATTAAAGATCTAGCCACTAAAGTTGTCAATTTCAGCACATCCTAGTCTGATATTGCAAATTGGATATTAGACATTCATTTAGATATTCATTTGGACTTCCATAGACATTTGGGTATTAGTTGAATATTCGTTTGTACCGTGTTAATCAATGTCTTATGACCAACCCAATATTCAAATGAATATTCGAATGAATGGCCAATGTCCAAAAGAAACAAATATTTAAAACGAATATCCAGTAAATTTCAAAGTGAATATCCAAACGATTATTTACATGAATATCCAAACTAATGTCAAAATGAATATCCAGAAGAATTTCCAAATAACGGAGTCGCACAAGGAAAAATCACACAAAGTGAGTGTTTGTGTGTTAGAGAAAATAAGTTCATGTGTATTTGAAAATGTTTGTTTGTGGGGTGGGTATGTGTGATTGAAGAATAGAATAAATTGAAAGGTAAGTGCGTGTTTATGCGTGTGCATACATATGCAAGTAGTTAAAGTAAAATGTTAGTAGGAAGCTAATTAGCCCGTTGAGACGCCCGCTATCTTCGTACAGTGATGAGTCCTTCCACTAGGCACATCCCCGTACATTTTTTTACGAACCCTATCACCTTGGAAGAGATGTAGAATATTCGTTATATTTGTGTGTAACTAGTGTTTTTCAGTATTTATTCAGGAAAAGGAAGTGTGCATAGGTGGTTTATGTGTATGCATACGTGTGTGTGCTTGTACAAACATCGCCTTTGAGTTGTGTGTGTATGTATGTGTGGAGGTGTGTGTGTGTCTGTATATGTGTATGTATGTATGTATGTAATGTACGTACGTGTGTAAGTATGTGACCATGTGTGTACATAATTTTTAACATAATATGCTTGTGTGTATTACTGTATGTGAGTGTGTCATCCTGTGTAAGGATGAATGTTAATAAATCATGTAGGTGTACGTGCTAGGCGTGAAAGAATGCATTAATAAAGAAACGTGAACGATTGCATAAATGTGTAATGTGTATATACGACATATCTGTATAAACATATATTTATATACAAAAAATATATGCGCGTGTTGTGCGCGTGTGTTTTATGGGTTGAGTGTTAAGGGCATCTGGTGTGTACATGGTGTGTGAATGAGTTTGTGTGCATATGGACGTGCTCGGTTACATGCGTGTGTGTGGGTGGGTGTGTGCATGCGTGCGCGAGTGTGTGGGTGGGTGTGTGCATGCGTGCGCGAGTGTGTGGGTGGGTGGGTGGGTGTCGGTGTGTGTGTATGTGTGTGCGTATGTGTGCAAACCGTATGGATAGTTTGGCAAGAACGGAGGTGATAATGAATTTGCGCGGAGGCATATAATTTGCGTGTTAGTGTCAAATATTGCATGTACCTGGGAAATCGAATACAATAAAAACAAATAAACACAAATATATTAATCGCTTAAAATTGTTTAAATGAGTGAAGCATTTCCATGGCCACAGTAGATTGGTTTTAGGCAAAAGAGCTAGAAGCCGAGCGAGAAAAGAATGCCGGATAAGGTCATGTTCTGCTATTCTGCTCTCAAAAGCTTTATTTATTTCACGATCTTTCATTTACTTAGAGGTGACTTTAAAAATAACCTCTAATGCCGACGGCGCCCTCAGAAGATCTGGCGGTTGGACTGGATTTAGGTCAAAGGTCACGATTAATGGCACTAACCACTGATAATTCAAGGGCTGTAGACTATGGAGCGTGTCCTTCATGCTGTTGTTTGTAGTCCCCATCAGGGTATGAAGGCAAAACCAAGTTTAAATTCATAATCAATTATCGAAATCATATAACCATCTGTTCCCCAAAATAAAATCTGCACATTTTCGTGAAAATGAATAAAATGTCACTGTATTTTATTTTTAGCAATATCAGTGACCAATGGGTACACATAGACTTCAGCAAACCATGGAGCTAAAGATATTCAACAATCGGCTCGGTATGCGGAGGAGAAAAACGCTTGCGATTCCATTTCATCTGGGAGTACAGGGTCATTGTTATATTGTCACGCAGTCGAAACGATTTCAGGTGTTATCACCTCCCCGATTCAGATTGAGTATTTTTTTTCATTAAGTTAGCATAAAATAACTATCCTTGTTCAAAAATAAATCAATCTGGAGCTTCTATAGTGTGTGTTCAATTAACTTTGGCCGTATTTTTCATCATTTATTGGAAAAGGAAGAAAGACGAACAAACTTCATGGAAGAAAAGTAGCTGGCCAAACTTTGAACTAACAACTTTATGCAGAACCAAAATCCATAAATCATTGCTTAACTCCATTTCTATTCAATTTACCGAGTTTTCAGAAGAAAACCAAGGGCAGCAATATTATAATGTAAACTGATTATTTATTTTTGAACAAGGACTGGTATTTGTGCTCTGCGTCATGAACAAATTATTCAACCTGAATCGTGGAGGTGTTAATACTTCGAATCTTTCAAACTACATGGCGATATAACAATGGCCCTGCACTCCCAGACGAAAAAAAAAATCTTACGTGTTTTTCTCCTCTGCATACCGGGCCAATTGTTGAATATCTTAGCTCCATGGTTTGATGAAGTCTATGTGTATCTATTGGTCACTGATACTGGGAATAATAAATGTAGGTGACATGTTATTCATTTTCAAGAAAATGTGCAATTTTGCACCGGGCGTGTCTTCCCCTTTTGATGGGACTACGGAATTTGTTGTACAGGTGGTTCTTTGGTCTACGCCCACAGTCTACAGTTAGCTACAGGCTAAACTGTGGTTACCGTCACTAACCGCCAAAAGCTGCGTCACGAGCCGTCAATATGTATTTTTTCTGAAATATTATGGGATGATATTATATTGTATTTAATGGCATTTTTATTGTTGCCATTTACTAACTTCTCTTACCACCTTCTGTCGTTCGAAGTTGTTCATTTGCAACATTTAACTTCCGGCCAAAATTTAAACGGTGCAATATAGTACAGTCCTAAGGTATTTCAGAAGGTATATTATGGTTATCAGCCAAGTAGCTCCAGATACGACTGTTTTCGTATCCGTCTCTACTCTGTTGCATTGGGTAAACTATTGTTATAGTTCATTATTCTATCTTCCAATGAATCTAAATGTACTATAGCTATAGCGTTTATTAAATTCAAGTCTTTCCATTAGCCTAAAATTCATTAGCTTTATTGATTAATGAAATCTTTATTTGCACCATTTGAATTAAGTGAATACTCGTACAATCTTTATGTATATCAGTTTTAAGTGCAATAGGAATTTGTTGTAATTAAGATGAGTTAATTTATGTAGAATTTATAATTTTATGTATCTATATTTTGACAAAGGTAATAGATCGATTATGCTTAACTTCTCCAAAAGGTTCGTATAATTCAGGTGGTATTCCAAACGAGATGAAAGGGTCATAGAATAACATGAAATATATAATAAAGGGATCGTTTGGGGATCAGATAAGCATGGTTCAAGTGGCATATGCTGATACGACTCATGCCTTGCTGGACAATCACGTGAAATGTAGGATGGTTTGATTCCCTTCTTCATGAAATGTATTATTTTGACTCTCTGTATAGTCTAAACTAGTATGTAGTTAAACTAGTACAACAAGCATTTTAACCCTAACAAGTCACAAAATGAACTGAAAGTTTGCCAAACGCTATTTCAGCGTAAGTAAACACATTGTGAGAAAAAGATCGTCATAATATGGGCACGTGTGAACGACACGATTATGCAATAAAGGATTGCGTGGCGTTTTTGGAGCCTGATGCTGAATATGAGAATTACACATTTTTTTTGATCGAGTTTCTGGATTTAATCTATCAAATTCGGAGATTTTCCTAATTTCCTTCAGTAATTTCCTAAAATAGGCCCACATGATGCTTCTTGTCGTTTTACAGGGATGTCCTGCCAAATTACAAATCATGAAACTTACTGAAAATTATAAACAAATACACAATCACTTACAGAGAAATATTTGAAATATTGATGTTTACCTTGTGCTCAAACTGCAAGAAGAAATTTCGTTAGTGTGCACTGCACTGCTTCTGATAGTTTGCTTATTAAAGTATTGTGGTCAGTAACTCACATTCCAGTGCATACCATTGGTATTGTTTCATGACATGTTTAAGATATTGATCTGACAGGTGCAAGGTGGATAAATACCTCAGCTGTATATAGCAGTCATAGTCAGAAACTCAAATACAGGATACCATTGTTTTGTTGTTTTCTATGGACGTTTCCGCAGTCGTATGAGGCAGTCATGGGGGAACGTACCCTCAACAAAATGTATTTTTTAGCAAAGTCAGGAATTATTTACATTTTAAACATCGATTTTTTTTTTCAATAAATGGAAGTATTATTTTAGTATGTGTTTTATTTCAGTGTGAATACTTTTCTTTGAATGCGACAGCTCATTAGTGCAATACCGGTTTGAAAATATTCTTCCATTGATTATGAAATTTGTATTATGTTACCTTAATTACTTAATCACTTATAACAGGTGATGAATCACACATTATTCTGTAAATGTGCACTTTCTTCAACCAGGATAGGATCGGCAGGAACATATTTTACAACGAAGCACAAGTGTTATAGTCTTAGATTTTAAGCCTGGGGGTAGGTAATAGATTAATAAAGTAACCTATATTACAAACGAGAGTACTATTGTAAATAGAAGAAATTTAGTTATTAGGGTATTTTAAATTCCAGCATGCGATAGCGCTTTTCAACTGTGTCAAGCAATGAAGTTTCGTTGATAGGATATACTGATAACAAATTATTGGGACATCATGCTATCATGTAGGACTGCACGTCACAGCGCATCAGGGGCGATTTGTGAGTTACTATATATTATAAGATCAAGAAACCTTGTCTCAGTCGACAAAAGCTATTTTTAAAGTTTTTCTTAAAATTAACACCATTGAAGGTGCCTGTTCCGATTTAAACACCCAAAATCAAAGTTAAGTGGAAACCCGACTTTCGGTTTTAACGATAAACGTGAAAGAGTTTATGTGCATATAGACGTTTGTTATACGACGTCAAACCTGGGCATTTAACATTAAAAATCCCCCTTGCCCTGCGGTGGAAATGGGGAAATACCCACAGAGTATAATAGATAACCTGTGCAACTTGAGCATATCTGGAATTCAATAACAGTGTGTGTATTGTAGTCATGTAATGTAACTAGCTTGCCTCACAAATTGGTTTTATTGTTTCCTGACAAAAAGTATATAAATTTCTTCATTTCTACCAAAAAACCAAATACTAAGTTGTGTACATGAGGTTTGACCATCTCTATATATAAAATATTGATATAAAACCAGTTGTATACAAATGACACAGTTCCACTTAACTTGGAGTTAAGGTAAAACTTTACCTCAGCAATCGAGCGCTATGTATATTAACCACACAGTTCTTATAAGGCTGGTGGTTAAATTCTATCATCGTTTAACAGTGTAGGTAGCACCAGCAATAGAGCTGTAGCTAGGAACAAGTAATGAAGAACGAGCAATCGTTCAAAGATATAACATGGGTGGGTTTGATATTTTGGTTCACGAAATTATAATATTATACGGGAGTTAGCTACTGTTTCGGAATGTTAAAATGAGATTAGACTTGCTTCTATGTACAAGCGAATTGAATTTAGGGGTGGTTTCTCAATGCACTCGCCGGGGTGTTGCAGGCAGACAACGGTAAGGCCACTCAGATTTTTGTTGTATACAGAAACTATTGATTCCTCCGATTGAGCTTACGCGTCTTCTCAAGCCACTTATACGTGTAATAAGTTATGAGTAGGTTTTGTTACTCGTGGGTTTGCATTAGGAGGAAATTCCAATTTATGATACTTTAGGCCTACTTCATGAGAAGCCCTGCCAAGAAAATACTTTTGGGTGATTTGGTTAACACTCTTTTGGTGGTTTGGTAACACTCTTTGGGATGGTGGTTAGCGTACTTTTGGGCGGTTTTGGTAAAAACTGTGGGCGGTTTTGGTAACATATTGGGGGGTGATGTTGGTGGTAACAACTTTGGGTGGTTTTGGTATGCGGATAGAACGGAACTATGGGCAGCGGAGAGAATGAAATTGCAGTGAAATTGTTGAGGGGGTTGCTATATCATTGAAAAGCGGTTGTGTTACAGACATGTATCGTATCGTGGTTAATAGAAACTCCTCATCTTTCGGTTCTCCTTTTCTTTACATCTTCTCTTTTCTATTTGTTCTTTAGTTTCCTGTCTTCTGGTTTACTATTGACAGAGATATCAATTTGGCGCTGACACTTATGAGAACCCACGGCAGAAAGAATACTAAAGAACAAAGTGTGCGAATGAAGAAATTATTCGCATTTTCACTTTTGTAATAAGAACATTTGTCGCTTTCAACCCCCCCATATAGCGGTAACCCTACAGTGTGATACGGTTCATCCATTATTATCGGTAAAGATGTTTATCAACTAGGTTTTAAGTGCAAGACTGATTCATTGTAGACTTTTATTGCACAGAGCTGTCAGTTTGATGTTACTACTTTTCTGTATTATGTAATATTTGGGTGATTACACGACACCAATTTTGTAAAATTGATAAGAATTCGCGTTTATGACAAGAAAATCGCACTAACAAACTGTATTACGATCCACTATGTCCCTTATATAATAGCATAGCTATAATGAATAAATTGTATATCAAACATTTTATATGCATTAATTTATATAACAAAAATATGGATGGAACCAGGTATTGAGACATAACACGAAGATGGTTATATAATTATATTACCGAAGTGTATTAAGATGTTACAACTTTCCATATGTGGTAGAACGGATTAAATTAAGAAAACCGAAAGTTGTTTTTTCTTTTGGTGTAGTTTCTTTTTGTTGTCTCTTTAGGGAGTTCTGCACCTTATCTTCAGTGATAATACCCGGGCGCTAGCAGCACATCTCAATTAGTACAAACAGGTGTTGAGTGGATTAAATATGTTGACAAACCTGACGCGGGACCCCTTAAACGTGATTCTTAGGGAACCTTATCCTCATGTGAACTTTTTAACTGTAGATAGACCATATTTAAAGTGGAGCCTTTGTTATTTCAGATGACGGCCCAATATTTGGATTGACTTTTGCTTTTTCAACTTTAGCTAAGGGAGTGTTAACTCCAGATAAGCTGCGTTATTTTAGGTTCGCTTTGTTATCGCAAATAAGCTTCCTTTATCTAGAGATTAAAGGGGTCTTATCCCTGAGATAAGCTTCGTTTTAAATCTGGGTCATAAGGCCGGTTTAAGGTTCAACTTTATTTGAGATGGGCCCCGTATCCCGAGATAAGTTGTGTTAACTTATTGGGTTCAGCTTGGGTATGTGGCTTCCTTACTGCTGTATACACAGTCCTAACGCGGAAAAAAATTTTTGATTACTCACGAGTTTACCTCCTTTGAGAGACGCATTTGCACCACTGACCTTTATGGAATTTTGTTTTTTTTTTTTTTTTATTTTTTTTTGTACGGGTTTTTTTTTTTTTTTTTTTTAATTTACAAGTTTGCCTTTTGCCCTTCTCAATGCGGCCGGGAAATATCATAACCGCTGGTGCAACATATTCCCACACAGATGTTCTATTGTTATACAAAATTCCTTTAACTGGGAATTATCGTTCCAAACACTGTGGTTCTCAAAGATGATCCACGCACAGTGATGGGTACAACGTCTGGCTGCTTCACCTGAATTCCGCAAGGTCCTTGTTTGTGCATTGTTGCTCCAGCCATGGGCGGGCCACGAGTTGTTCCATTGTCTTGGTGCTGTTCCACAACCCACAGGTTGGTGTTCCGATCTGCTTCCAGGTAGGCCCACTTTGGCAAGGAAACCTTAAATTCTGGTTCTCAATCTGTTGAGGCACGCCAAATCAGCCCATGAAGAATCAGCTCCAGGTGGGAAGATCACCCCCACGATTAAACCCATATTGGTAAAAACAAACCCCTTTTTTTAATTTTTTAGTTTTTTAATTTTGGTTTTTCATGAATTTTGAAACTCAGGGGGCAACTGCCCCTTGCCACCCCTGGCGCGCCTTCTGGCTTAACAAAAACACTGAAATCTGGAAAAAAGGATGTACTTTTCACACTTAACCGGGGACTGAACTTTTGAATTGTTTTCAAAACTGTGGAAGTGATTTCAGTAAGGTCCTTTCATTATGTATGAATATTTTTTTATGCCATTCTGTCGCTTTAAGTCTCCTTTCATTTCATACGGTCGTCCTACGGTAGGCCCATATGACCTTACAAAAGATGTCTTCACAAAAAAATGATGGTTTCGGTGCAACAATGTGCTGCTGATTCCAGATCTTGATGATGCAATTTTGTCACCCTTGAGATTTTGAGATAGGGAAGGGAGAATTAACGTACAGCGGCAAATTCTGTTTTTGCAACACGGGGTTGGGGTTAAAAATATATAGAATGTTCATTATTTCTAAGGAATTAAAACATCGGTATAGTTTCCTAATTACAACCTTTTCAAAACTGTTTTCAAGGTCATCATGGGAGTATATTGATCGATTGGTTTCAAATTGTTGAATTGTTGGTATGAGAATGTTACAACAGGGGGATAAATATACATTTACTTTAGGTTAATCAGATCAAAGATATCTAACAGAGATACCAGAGGCCAAAATGTTGATCCCCAAAGACCCTGTAGAACTCAACACTGTTTCCCCATTAATACATTCCCAATGTCAAAACAAATCACATTTAAAAATGTATTTTATCTTACTATATATAAGCTTGATGAATTTGAGACCATTGGGAGAGAAATCGTGGAATTATATTTTTTACCCAGATTGACCTTGAACCACTTATGTGCCAAAATGTGTTAAAGGTATTGTTCCTAGATATAGCAAACTATATTTCTATACATGTTAACGTACTGAAATGTTACACCTTTTAATCCCGTATTAAACAAAAAATTTAACCTTGTTAATTTTAAATAACCCCTTTGTCCCAGGGATCAAAACGACATATTGGTTAATTTTGATTACATACTTCGCCGAAGTAAAATATTTTTCCATAAATACTAAGAAATATTATTTAATTACCATTATTGGGTATGTCAATTATTGTAAAGGTTGCGCATTTTCACGAAAATGAATCAAATACCATCCTTGATTTCTTGATACATGTATCATGACCAAGGGATACTACCACTATGGTAAATTGACTCAAGCAAAAATGGCGTTATTATAAGTAAAAACCCACACGGTATGTAGCGGGACTAAGCTCTTCAGATTCCCCCCTTTTTATTTGAAACTGCAGAGCCATTGTTACGTCCATAGAGTTGAAAATATTTCAAGTGTTATTCACAGTCCAGTTTAGATTGAGTGGCCTCGTTCGCGATTAAAATAATTTTGAGTGCTACTGTGAGTTCAATAATTGTTGACTGTATATGTCTCATGATTGAAAAAAGAAACGAATGTGAAGTAAAATTTCATGGCAGATATGTTGCTTGGTAAGCCTGGGTGATCTAACATATTTGTGCAGAACCATGATCCATAAGTTATTGCTGGACCTCATTTCGGATTCAATTCCACAATGTTTTTAGAAGGAATACAAAAGAAAGGGAAATCTTGCGACCCGAATATTGGCTATCAACGCGGTTACATTGAAAGAAATGGGGTTACGAGGCAAGACACTTTAAGTTAAGTTTTGTGTCTGCACAAAGATGGGGGCACGTTTGCCAAACAACTATCGTTCGTGAATGTTTGTTCTCTTCATTTCGGAAAAAGAATTGAACCACAGTAGGTAGAGCTAGGTTTCTTAGTCGTGAAAAGAGGAAAGTATCTTATGCTTTGCGTCATGAAAAAATAGCTGCAAAAAAAAATAGCTCAATCCTAATCGGG
>JAMKCH010041697.1:0-31495 GCA_023653785.1 Ophioderma brevispina
TATTTGCGATTCATTTGGGGCTGTTGCTGCATTGATGAATATGGCCTCCGTGATATTTATAGTCATAATAAACCACGCCTCACGGTGAATGACAAAGATTTGGGGTTTTGACAAAGAAAACGAGGTTGCAAGTGTTGCATATTTGTGATGGGTGACATTCGACGAGGTGAGATTGCCTGGATATTGTCGAAACAGAAATCATGCTTAACCGCTTATAGCCATATCACATAGCTGTGTGCTTCTTGTACATAAACCACGTTCAGTGATCGAAAATGGCTGTCAGCTACTCACAAAAATCATTTTATTCATCATCACCTCATCATCATCATCATCATCATAATCATAATCATTCATCTCATCATAATCCTCAACATCATCATCTCGTATGCCTCCTCACTTCTCCTCACCATCATTTATCGTCATCCTCATTATCCTCGGACGTCCTCATTCTAGTTCCTCGTCCCATATACTCATTCTAGTCCTTCATACCATCATATTCATCCTAATCATGATCATATTTCCAACCTGATCATGCTCCTATAATCCCCATTCTCATCCTCATCCTACCAGCCCTTTTTGGGTAACACGGTTACCAAAGCGGGTGATTATCACTCCATCGGGAACATTTAATTATTCTTTGCTTATGATTTTGATTCAAGAATTTGCTCTTTAATGCCATTGATACAAATTAAGTAACAACACATCTAGTATGGCGTCACAATGACGTCGTAAAGTGCGCGAGGCGGCAAATTGTAATTTTCACACAGGAAAATAGGCGAAAAATCAAAGGTAAGGGTATAGGATTTTCATTGCTGTTTTTCATTTCTAAATGATGGGCAATTGACTAGTTTTTACATAACCATAGAATTCATTCATTCATTTCAGTCAGTCAGTCCTAGATGGATGGCATTCAATCAGAAAAAACAAACGCATTTTGTACTGGGGGGCTGCGTGATCATTATGGCTAGACTTAGTCACATGGCACAAAACACGTGACATTTGCAATTCGATGGTATTTTTATTTTGCACTGTATGTCTGGAACGCAGAACAATTAATGTATGGTTGCCAGCAGTTCCTGGTTTCTTTATAACATATGACCCGAATCCGCCGCTTACATAAACATGTCAATACTTTACTTAGAAAGAGTTATCTACTATTGAATGAAAGCCACTGGCTCTTTGAAAGAGGACAAAAGTTGCCTGCTATTATTGTTAACTATGGGGAGGCCAGCGCTTCTCTCCCGCTAGCTGAGTAAACGGGAGTGCTCACTGAAACAGGACCGATTGTGGCAGGGAAAAGATTAGTCCTCTGGGCTCAGTCCGGACAATGGTGAACAATAGGGCATCGATTCAGTCGACTTTAACGCAACATTAGTTGCACGCTTTATTCCGTGGTCATCAGGAGCCGGACTCTGATTACATGCCCGATATGAGTACTTTCACACGGTCACTGAAACAGAAGCGATCACACGGGGCGATAAATGATGAAGAGGTGGACACCAGGGCAACCAATACCTGGCAAACCAAACCAGGTTCTATGATTAAGACAATTTTAGGCATATTGGTCTCCTGTTCTTGCTTGACCCCTCTAGTATGTCGGTCATGTTTGCATGTGTATTGCCGTGGCAAATGAGGACGACTTTGTTGGTACTTCTTGGAAAACTATTTGCCAAACCGTGTGAAGTACCTCACGCAGAAATTCTGACCAAATCACAGATGACAGGCTTCAAATTTTTAGTGTTTTGTCAAAAAACAAACAAACAAACATCCTATTGATTCTGTACAAAACTTTAAGATCCTGGGAGTTTCCCCTTGCCGGCCGACATCGATAAATTTAAATTTGGTGGAGGTTATATTTTGACAAGTTGCACACTATATTCAAGTAGGGACAGAAAATTGATTGACATGAGGGGCATGAGATGCAACATATCTGCTGGTAATAACTACATACGGGGTGGGGGGGGGGCTTCCATTTTGGAGGTGAACGGGTATGAAGGTGTTAACTATTTGCCGCTGAGCAATTCTGTATAATTTATAACAACAAAAGTCAGTATCAGTGGCATTGAGATTGCTTTCCAATATTTGTAGTCATTTGGGATGCCATCTTTTTTTAAAAAAACGAACAAACAAAGGCTATGTCTTCTTTTGACTCATTTAAATGCATTTTCACGCATCATACCCCCTTTTAAAAAATAAATAATTGGAAATGTTTATACAAAAGAAAAGGCAAAAATGACCAAAAATCATCTTTGAGCGAGTATACTCGCGCGCCTGCCCCACGCAAAGAGTTAGACCCCAATTTTCAGCCGCTGTCGCCCAACGACCCCATGTAGTTTGAAAATGTCCCCAAAGACCCCTATGCACTTGTGTATTTTGAAAAAATTTCACCCAAAGACCCTCATTTGTTTGAGTCCTCCTGTCACCTAATGGGCACTGTGTTTGAACGCGCCCAGCCTTACAACCATATCCATTTCATTATGTGATCCAGTCCCCGGGTTATAACGCGACGTCGCGTAATATTCCCTATAGGAATGGTGGTTACACCCACATAACAAGCGCAGTGTAACACGTTTACAATTGTGTAACAACGATTCAACTTGGCAACAGGGTAAGTTTAATAGTTGAACGGCAGCCCCAATTTTGCTTACACCAAGTGGCTTACACAGAAAATGATGACAAGCAAATTTAAATGCCATTTTAAAACCAGGGGTGTCACCTGAAAACAAATGTCATATCATAAGAACACTATTTTACATCAAATGGTGACATCTAAGCGATTCGTCCTGGACACCCTCTAGAATTTTGTCAAATATGGTTAAAGTTGCTGCAAACTTCGTATTTTTCATTGCGATGATCAAACCCTTGAAGGATTATGGGTAGTCTGGAAAGTCGAAATTAATCAACGACAGCATTTTGATTAGTCTCAGATAGGAGTCACGCAGGCGGCCGGTAATTTTTTACCAAGACGGATGGTACAGCGCCATCAAGTTGTGAGTTTAAACTTCAGGCACTTTTTTTTTTTTTTTTTATGTCAATCCATATCCAAGGGGGCAGCAAACAGAATTCTGCTGGATCAGGGACATGACAAAACCAGACGAACAAGAACTTGTTCTATTGGAGCTCCAGGGACAAAAAGATATGGTTTGTAAAAAGATTTGTATTTTTTTTAATAATAATAACTTTAAATGGAAACAAAACACAAAGACAATAAAATAAAGAGGGTTGTCAAATTCAGCACAAATTGCCGTACAAAAGAAAAGAGAAAGGTGGATTGCCAAATATAAGTATATAAGTAGATACGTAATAAGGTTTGTATTGCCAAATATAAGTATTTTCGAGAGTATTGTTAAGACACATCACGAAACTGTATCAGAGATTTGGGTGATCTGGTATACTGCTATTCTGACCCAGAATGTTTAATCAATAGACGAAAAGACACATCTAAGGAGAGAAGACGAAGGGATGGGAGGGGACGACGAGGAGAGAAGAATTGAAGAAGAGAGAGAAGACAAATTAACGAAAACAAAAACCACATTTTGTAAAAAAGGTTTTTCTTTTTTTAATTGATACCAAAAAAAAATAAAAATCATATATGAGAGGAATGTTTTTGGTGTTACATACGTAATATTAATTATTCAAATTTGTAACCTTTTCAAAGGGTAGATTGTGTGACATTTAATGGGCCTTTTTTTGGGGGGGAAGATGGCTTCAAGGGCATGGGTTAAAAAGGTTAAAATTTTTTATTATTTTTATTATTTTGTAGATTTTTTTTCTACTACATTGCACTGACCAAGGGGAGTGGTTACCACCACCCGGATATATTTTCGGAGGATTTTCGTGTGGTTTTCAAACTCTAAATGATGGGCAATTATTAGTTGCATAAACATTAGAGTTGTTGTAGCCACCTGTGCAGAATATTTTTTTAAATGTACCTTAAATTTTCTTGGTGGCAAACCACCCTATTACCCTGTTAATCCTGGATCAAGCTGCATTTATTTTATTAGTTTCGCCTACAATGGCATACATTGCTGTATTTCCAGGAAAAGGAGACCATGCTTCCAAGGTAACGACATAAGTCACACTGCACATGGGCTGAGAAAAAGAGGTGATGATACACGAGGGTGATAATCATTTACAATTTCACAAGATAAGCTTTGAACAGCCGTAACATGTATTTTCGTGGGGTAGACCATTAAAGTTCAAGCATCAACATCTACAGAAAAAAAAAAAATACACAAGAACAACAAAACAAAAACTTAATAAACAACAACAACATCAAGCAGTCAAAACCAACCATACAACACATTGTAACATTAACGATTTGCTCACAAATATTCCTCCAAGAAGAATTTCAAATTCCGTTTACTTGGAAACGGCCACCATCTTGGATATATGAGTAAAATTCTCATTCGAGTTTTGCCCCAGTCTTTTTATTGACATTCATTGCAATTTTATTTGATTACTGGCGCTAGCTTGTGACACGGATTTTCAACAAAACAGATGCAGAGCCTTTCAATATTCCGAAATTATTTCAGTTTTAACGAGCTCGTTAAAATGAACTTTCCTTTCATTATCGTTGATATCAATTACTGTAGAAAAAGAGTCAATTATTTCATCACCTGGGCCTAATATTCCGGGGAGAAAAACAAAGGATCTTTTCACGTTTGCGTGTATGATGATGCATGTAGCTTTGATATTTCGAGGAAAAACGATTTGTGTTTGCCTCATCTATATCTTGTTCTATTGGATGGGCCATACAATATTTTTTAAAGTAACTGCCTGACGGGCAGCCGGTATCCACTACAATTAAAATATTCTTATTTATATAGTTTGGTGTTTAAAATCACCGAAAATATTTCTTTCTATTTCAATCATATTACTTCGAAAGAGCAGAGCCCCCCCCCCCCACTAAGAGCCCCCCCCCCCCACTCCAAAATAAACAGACCGTAATCATTACTAGTTGCGTGCACTGCCCAACCATTCACAAACGCGCGTAAACATTTGCGCACAATTCATATAAGATAGGCACAACCAATGATATTCCGTGTTTGCTTACAAACCACAAACGCCGCCAACATAGATGTACACACCATACATACGTCCCTTACGGCATTTAAAGGCCGTTAAAGAAAATCATGGCGGACCTCTACCTTATTGATATATACAAATCACCTTTGTTTTTCATTTTAAGTTAGTTCTAATTCTGCATTCTGCATCAAAATAAAAGCGGAATATATTGAGTGTCTAAAAATACTATATGAAAGTCACTGACATTCACCTAAAATGTGACAACTTGGAAACTCTCGTTGCACCTTTTTAATAATTGCCACTCTCCATAATTACATTTGTATGTGCTTAAGCCACTTTAAATATAGTTCATCTAACTCTTAATTTTATTCGACATAATTGGGAAATATCTCTTATTTCTTCAACGTGTGTATTAATGCATTTTTATATTCGTTAATTAAAGGATATGACGAAGGTGTGAACGCTTTACAATGAACGTATATTAAATCGTATAGGCTTCAGTTTGACCTCTGCCACTGATGTAGTAATTGTGTATGTCTGTCTTTAAAAATGCAGTCTATTCACAGTAGGGAATGTAGGCTCTTACACAAATTATTCCATATAGGGGATGTGCCCAAAACCCATCAAGGTAAATTGCAAACCATAAAATAAAAGTCGCCTAATTACACTTCAAAATACACAATCACTCTCACATACTAAAAACAACGTATACGAAAGACAAAGACAATCTAGATAAATTTAAACACGGTGGAAAATAAAAGCATATAATTTCATGGTGATATTGTTATAGGATAGAAAAGTACCCCAGGGCATTTTCGAATTTCCTCCCCAACTACGGTTGCTTTTTCTGAATCGGCACAGCGTGCCCTCTGAGGCAACCCGACTTATTATACAACACTTAACGATATGCATGGCAATCATGGTGCATTGTATATACTCTTGACAGAAATAACAACGCATAGATGCCATGCAACCTTGCCATGTTCGTGTATAACGTCCGTAAGGAATACAACCTTTGTATACAGGGATGTGTTCAGAGAAATCGCAACTGTCTAAAGTCTAAAAGCCCCATGGTTTATCGTATCCGTGTTCGAATTCAGTATACGGTTAAAAATCTTCAGAGCAAGGGTGTTATCATAAATGGTTTAAACTGACGGCAACAGAGATTTTACAAATTGTGCACTTAAAAACGTGGAAATTCTTATTTTTGCACTAATATAAAATGTTTCTATCACAAATATCTATCGCCCGTAGTGAAATCATTAGCTGTTTTGGAAATTTCTAATTTGCTATAGATCAATCTAAACAGTCTAGTTTTTATATTGAATTTAAGCAAATTAAGAAATCGCCTTTTGTTTTCATTTTCAAGTCATTTCCTGTAGCCAAATACATGGTAAACTATTGGGGAGCTTATCTATAGAAAATCATTACTATTAAATAACGCAAAATATACTACTCCCAAAATCTTCATACGCATATCACACAAGCGAGATACTAAAATACTATGTACATGCTCTGATCAAAGTCTAGCATCTTTGTTGCAGCAATGAGTTGAAGACGCATTATCTCTTGCAATTGTTTAAGTAACACATTTGAACCACGTAGTCTGTGCTCGGCACAAAGAACCTTGCATGAGACCTTGCGCAAGAGTCCACACAAGAATATTTTGATGTTTCTTCTAGGTAAGATTGGCCTACTGAACTAAATCTTGATGATGCCACTTTGGCATCCTTGAGCATATTTTGAGATAGGGTAGGGGGTAAATTAACAGGGGTAAAAATTTGGTAAATGCTTCATAATGGGTTAAAAAGGTGTATAGTCATGTTCATCTGGTCCTATGGATGAAAACAGGTATAGTTTTGCCATAATAAATTAGAACAAAACAATTTTACTTTTTTAACACAATCAAAGTCTAATGTTTCAAGTCATCCTGGGGTAACATTTTAGAATGCACAGATTCTTTTCAAATGGCTCAAATTCTTCTTCTGTTTGATATTAATGTCAAATATAGGTTACACACCTTGTTGGACATTTGTGGTATAATAATGGGGAAATAATGGAGAAGGTCACGGTTTCTATGGGGGTAATCATTTTAGTCTCTGTTAGATACCTTAGCAATGATTGACATGAGGTAATGTGTTATTTTCTGTTTTAAAAAAAACATCCCATACGACAATTTTGAAACCCATTGAAAACCAATCGATCGTTGTAAATATTTATAATCCCATGAGACTTTAACAGATTTGGTCTGTAGTGTAAACACAAAAGGTTTCAGGTAGAAGCAGACTAACCTTTGTTTAAACTTAGACGAATATAAACACTTCTAATAATACATATTTCAAAATCCACATGAAACATGTACAAATTTTACACCCCACCTTTAAAGTACCACATACCCCCTTCCCTATCTCACATTGCTCAATGATGCCAAAGGGCCCATCCCATATTTTGGATCATCAGGTCATGTTGCCTAAACCCATCAAACAATTGTGTTGAACCGCTTGCGCAAAGTCATCTGGGTCGAGCACCGGACTACTGCACAATTCAGCTGATTAGCGCGGCGGCGTTTTTATTAACCATGTTTAAGGGCACGGTAAGTGTGCCATGTGAGATTAGAGTTTCTAGTTTCTTACGCCACAACGTAAACGGTTGAAGTGCAGGACTCAGATTCGAATGACACTTGTAATCGTGTGAGTTTTGAAGTGCTCCGCTGCAGATCACGGTGTTTTTGTCTCGGGCAAATGCCTCGTCCCACCTAAGCGAAATCTGGGGAGCTGTTTTATCAAGGGGATTCAAAATCTACTTGTGTACGTGTGTGTGTTTGGACGCAGCACCATGTTTGAAGGACTGATTGTGACGATTTCTTGATGGCTGCGTAATAATAATAGGCAACAGCGCTTTGAAACCGTTGGCCTCTGAAAGATTCTAGTACCAAGGTGATTGTGTGTTAAAACGTATTTCTCATCTTGACTTATTTTCGTAGAGATAGTTTAAGAATAGTCCGACATGTATTAAATAAACTTCATATTCTGTACTTTTTATATGACACTGAAGTATATACTAAATACTATATTCATCATGTACTGCGTATACTGCTCTACGACCCATCACATCAGGGTCATATATATTTAGAAAAGTAAATTCAACAATCGTATTCTCAATATTATGAGTTCATTCATCTCCGAAGACCACGCTTTTTTGCAATTTGCAATATTAAAGCATATTCATGATTGATTCCGCAGTGTGAAATTATGATTTGAATTTTAATCATATGATTTCTTGTATAGGACTATTATCTAGTGCAGTTGCATGAATAAACAATTTGGCTACAATTCTAAGATGTATTGATATTAGTTTCATTTTTCCATTCTATTAGATGCAATTGGCGACATGTCATGAGCACTAACGTGTGCGCCATTGTATACTCCTCTGATTTTTTCGTTCAATTCAGAATCGTTATTAAAAATGAGCCGGGGCAACGTTAACTTGTCTATAAAAGGTTGACCCGACTAAACTTACACTATCAAAAACCCCCCAACGGTTAAAGGGATAGCACTGATCTTCCGGCGGTAATCATATCTATCTTTTGTTTTGCCGTATTTAAATAATGTAGTGGGTTTTTGTTTATTACATAATTTTAATAATTAATCCGATCCGGAGATTTTAAAGGTGCGTTTTCCGATCAGTCGTTGGGACCCACCGTGATTTACCCGAAGATAGTTATTTTGATATCAAATGAACGACCCGTAGTTTTCTCATTGTTTCCTGAAATGTGAGTCCTCAAATCCTTTCATTCCCAAGATATAAACAAAACCGACGTTTTAATGGTTAACCATGAACATTTGCACGTATGGATAGGGCTTTGTCATATCATTATTACTACCTTCTAATACTCTAGTCTAACTATCTACCATCAAAACCGCTGGTTTGTTTCCCCTAGTCCTTGAGGGCACTTGCAAGTGCCAGCCTCTCAAATCAAGTATGCAAAAAATTCGCTCTATTTTACGTATTATAGGAACTCATTTCTGACATTAAATGCGGTCCAAATCGCTCTGTTTTAACACGTGTTTGTGCCTCTGGTCAGATTACTCGTAACCCAAGCGAAAAGCTGGGAATAATTTAATGCCGCTAAAATTTTGCAAATATTTTATGCGGTTTTCAATGCGAATGATTGTTATGGAAGAGCCTTATGGCGCATTCAAAATGTGCTAAAATGGCAATAAAGTTTTGGTTAATGCACTTCTACCACACAATGCAGTAAAACAATGCCAGAAATGCGTTTCCCATATATCCTCATCTATCCCTGCGGTTACATGTTGTGCTGGTTTCCAAATGCACTAACCCACATTCGCATACACCAAACACATAACTACACCCAACCTTACTACTCACCTTGGCTAGCACACACACACACCCTACTTACACACACACACTCGCTCGCATCGCTCGCTTTCGCACACACACACACACGTACCACGCCGGCGCGACTCACACATACACACACTCGCGCGCTCGCATCGCTCATCCATCTAATACACCCAAAGAAAAATAGTCCTATGCAACACTCACGTATAAATGTAAATAAGATACAAAAAATCCATAGTAGTATTCCAGTTGATGTAGGAAGGGGTTTGCACCCCTCCCGATATTTTCGTTTCGCGTCGTTCGCCGTCGCCAGAAAAACGCTCTAATAGCGATTAACGCTTGAACGAATTGAAAGACCATCTTTCTGCGCTTATTTTAGACATAACAATCATCGATAACCACTTTTCCGAAACAGGAATGGGGTAGTCGCCAAAGTACTTGTTTAAAAGGCAGGTATGGGCCTAGTTTCGAAGTCATAGACAAACAACGGAATAAAGCGTAAAAACGAATGCTGCCTGAAGAGTACAGCGAGTGCCCTATTTATTTCCGACCCTGGTGTACTATGAGACCGGCGACTATCAAAAATTTCTACACCGGCTAGGGGGAAGTTTTGCACCTTCAATACATACCGCCTATCTTTGGCCGGCAATTATTTGAATCACCCTCCCCTTTCGGCCTATAGGGAACATGCCCGAAACCTAGTGATGTAGGAGAAGATGGAAAGTCCGAAGGAGGAGAAGGAGAAGCGGAGAACAAGAATAAAGAGCCGAAGGTGGAGCGGACAGAAGAGTGGAAAAGAAGGATGAGAAGAAAGAAGAAGAAAAAGCCAACAAAGATGTAGAAGAGAAAACGAAGGAGAGAGAACGAAAAAATGAGTAAGGAGAAGACAAAACATAAATGGAGGATAGGAGAAGTGGAAAAGAGAAGGAGAAAACCCAAGATGCCTTGATGAAAGGAGAAGAAAGTGTTGAAGGAGATGATAAACAAGAACAGGAGAAGAAAAGTAGAAACGGATGAGAAGAAACAGAAGGATAAGGAAGAAAAGAAAGACAAAAGAATGAGACAGGCCGAATATTGATAAGGAGAAGAAGGAGGAGTGGGAGAAAAAGCAGAAGTGTAAATATAAGAAAAAGGCTAAGACGAGGAGGACGACAAGAAAAGGGGAGCAGAAGGAAGGAAACGAGGAGGAGAAGGAGTACAATTTGAACTAAAGGAAGCAAGTAACAGAGAAAGGGGTAGTAGAGAATGAAGGAAATAGTAAGTGGGTACGAGAATAGACAAGGATTGAAAAGGGTTAATGATAGCAGGAGAAGGAGAAGAAACAAGAATTATTGGTGATGAAAAGCCCGAAGAGGAAGAGGAGAATCAAGAGCATTTTGAAGAGAAGGGAAAAGAATGTGAAGAAGTAGGACGTTGAGAGGAAGAAGCAGCAGAAGAAAAAGGAGAAGACGAAGAAGTCGGAAGAAGTCGAAGAAAAGACAAGAGGAAGTAGACAAGGAGAAGAGGAGGAATTTGAAGAAGAGAGAGAAGTGAAGAAGGGGGAAGAAGGAAATAAGGGAGCAGCTGAAGGGAAAAAAACAAAATTAATGAACAAAAGAAAGGAAAAAAAGGCCACCCCTTAAGTTGCAAAGTACGCTGGGGATCTACTCACACCATAAAATATTTACTCTTTTAGTGGCTCATCTCCAAAAAAAATGTTGATGCATTTTAAGAATAAAGGAAAGTTATTGTGCTGGACTATGCTTGTATTGGTTATAGATCCTAAAAATTGCATGATGTCTGAGCTGTAATTGATGGCCACAAGGCCATTTCTGAAAAAATACACTTAAAATGTTTGAAACCTTCTTCCAGTGAACATAATTTATCACTGTTAGCTGTGTCCAAAATATTACCAAATAAAAAAGGTCGTGCTACCAGTTTCACATTGATTAACAACGGCCCATTATAAAACTTGAGAGTATTTCCCGGGGAACATGACGCGTTCCCGAATTGGTTTTGTGCAGCACAATAAACACAAGCAAGACCGAGGGCTCGATGACGAAAGCATGACTCATTTATTATAAGTCCATCAATTATTTAATACCAGTAGCTGGCGGTGTTAGTATCCTCCTAGTGTAAGCCCTACCTCAGAGCTACAGCTGATATATCGCCACGCCTCTTGTTCTATGTTCAGCAAAAATGGCGTTGCTTGTTTTAAAGATTATGAGCGCCATCTTGTGCTGAGAATGAGTAAGTACCGGAGGTAACGCATTGCGATCATTGGCGCCAGATTTCTGATCCGCCTCTAGTTATTATATTATTTTGTGCGTGCAAGATTGGGTTTACCCAGCATAACAAGAAAATAACATACCCAAATAACTACTAAAACGAGTTTTTAAGTAAACATTCTCTTGAAAAGTAAAATAACTACAAAAGCTAACATCCGATTAAGTGAAACATGCGTAGTAATCCGTGAATAGGTGTAAAAGACCACGACCAACTTGTTGCGTCATTTTACAAAAACAACATCGACTTGTGTTTTCCATTTTGAGATAGATGCCGCGGGAGAGGTGGAATGAGCTAGTAAATGTTCCAAACGAAATTTATTAGACTCCTGATGTTTGTCATCGTGCTAAATTATTCAGAAATTCCTGATTATTTTTGCACCAACCGAAATCAACCCCAGAATACTTTTTAAAAGTAGGAAAATTGATAATTGCATCCGGCAGATGGGTGCAATGTTAAAAATAAACCTATAAATTTTAAAAAAAAACAGGGATTTGACTGGCAGTGGGACTCACAACGTGCAGAACGTAAAATAACGGGGCCGTAAAAAAATACGAAACCATTGGATGGAACGTAAAATAACGGCGTAAACTCAGGTTCAACGTTATTGTGATTTTTGACTTGTTTAAACAATATAACAATAAAACGTTATTACTATCCTCTGACAAATTTTCACGCTGTAGCGTATGGCATCATACAAACGTTGCATTTAAGGTTACCACATGTTTGTAAAAAAAGGTATATTTCAGGCAAACAAAAGTTTTGAGAACAAAAAAGGCAATAAACAAAGGCTAAAACGTGAAAATGAAGATTTAAAACAGTTGATACACTTTGTTTATATGGCAATGTACACATTTCTAATGTCACCATGACTTAATTCATCATATTGAATACCTTAATACATTAGCTTACATAGATTCGAACGTGGGCCTTAAAGATTACAAAGTCCTAACCTTATCCACTACACTACTGACTTTTAAATGATAGCGCTGCTACAATAAATATCTAATGTACGTAATGTGTACTACTTTTCAACTTAAATAATATAATACAAGAGGAGGAAAAGGTTTTTAAAAACTATTTCTAAAAATGATAGGGAAAATAAGGTTTTGCATTTGTTAATGATGTTACTTATAACGTTATTTAAACCATTGTTATTGGTTAAACACGATTTTCATAGTTCTCTTCGTACATTAAAAACCAGTAAGTTACAAAAAAGTAATATTACGGAAAATATAACGCGGTAAGCGTTCTAAATACACTGTTTTTTTCAAATGGTAGTATTCTTTCTAGCCACTGTTTATGTACATTTTTCTGCTTCAATTTGTAATTTTAGGTTAGGTATGTAATAAAGCGTGAAGATTATTGAATAATTGTGGGGGTTTACGTAATTTAAAAGGTATGTCTGGTAAAATTAGGACATTTTGAACAGTGTGGAGTCTGATAAGAGGCGCGAATGGTATTAAAAGTAAAAACAAATCTGTATATAACTCCTTTTTTATAAAGTAGGCAGTTTATGAGAAAGATAGGAGATAAAGGGAAAGACAAGAGAGAATGGGACAGCCAAGGAGAGAGGAGAGAAAGAGAGATGAGAATGGAGGAGAAGGGAACGGGATGGTGAAAGAACTACTCAAGTTTGTGGTCATTCGTTAATTTAAAACAAGCTCTCCCTCTCTCTATCGATCTCTCACTCCCTTCTCTCTATCTCTTCCTCTCTATCTTCTGCTTTTCACTGACTGGGCTCCCTGTCCAATCCTTTTTTCTCTGTAACAACACTAGTCCTCTCTTTCCTCCTCAATAACAATTGTTACTCTGAGTACGTTGTCCGTTAACATCTATAGTTCTTACACCATTTATAAATAAGGAATTGATCCAATTATATAATACCAAATGATTTAGAGATAGTCATAACAAAAAACTAGAATTGTATTCTGTATTAATTTTTAATTCGTAACTTCCGTATTTTTGTGGAGATAAATAAGCATCGACACGTTCTATGGAAGCTATGACTTTCCAAAAAGGTCTCGAAGCCTTTAAAAACACTCAACTTTGATATACTCAAAAAAAGGTGTTTTCAGTTTTTCTTGCTTTTTTTTGTTTGTTTTGTTTTTGTGTTTTGTTTTGTTTGTTTTTGTTTTTGTTTTTTGTTTTGTTGTTTGTTTTGTTGTCTAAACAAAGAAATCAGTCAAGAATATTTTAAAACTTATGAAAGTTGACTAATTTATCAGGAGGAGGGGCGGATTACGGATTCTAAGCGATGTAGATAGGGGAATTATAATGATTCATAGTAAACAACAGTAGAAACATTTATGAAGTGATGTTACTTTGAACGGATACATTTAGGTTCGAAAGAGAGAGGGAGAGGGGAAAACAGAAGAAGAAAAAGAGAACTAGATCTGTCTACAGAATCTGAACACAGTCGAGAATGTCAGACGAAAACTTGTAGCATTTTTAGTGAAAATCAGGTCGTGGACTACTGTGACCCCAAAGGACCTTTGATAAAAAATCATTAAGTAACTTTTGTAGGGATGGGCATACTACACCACATACATGAGTTATGAGATCATACTATGTAATCTGATTCAGAAGTAGTGATTGCAAGTGTAACATAATTTGAAGCATTTGACCTTTGACCCCTAACCATGGTCCGGTGGGGGTAATGATGACTTTTATGACCTTTCAGTATTACAGGATGGAATAAAAAGATTTTCTATTTGACTGTTTTAAATTTTACACACAGTAAAGTACTTTGACCTTAGTGACCCCAGATGACCTTTGATCAAAATGTATTAAGTAACTTTTGTGGGGGATGTCAAAGCTACATCACATACATGAGTCACGTGATCATATATAATCTGTAAACGGGTAGTGATAGTAGTGATTTGAAGGTAACGTAATTTGATGTATTTTGGACCTTTGCCACCCGATAAACCATGGGTTAGGTGATGGGTCATAATTACTTATTGACCTCTCATCAAGTACTACAGGAGGGGATAAAAAAGATTTTCTATTTGACCTGTTTTAAACTTTACACACAGTAAGTTCATTGAATGAGTGAACACATATGACCTTTGATCAAAATTTCAGTAAGTAACTTTTGTAGGGAATGTAAAGCGGCACAATACATAAGTCAAGTGGATCATACTATGTAATCGTAAAAGGGTTTTTAGTGATTTGAAGTGTACGAATGTGCATGTATTTTGAACCTCTGACCTCTAAACATGTTGTCATCTGACAAAGTCATAATTAGTTTTTTTTAATGTTGATCAAGTCCTACAAGGTGACAGCATTAGTTTTGAGAATTTGAGCTAATTTCTGATTTTTTGCATGGTAACGTTGTTGACCCCTGGGACCCTATCGTGACCTTTGACACCAATCGGGTTTGTTTCAAAGGTCAAAAGTCCTGTGCATGTACCTTTGTCCTTGTGACCAGTTTTAAGTCAATATGGGATGTTCCATGTCTAAGATATTAGCATGGTTGAGAAGAAAGAAGAAAGAAGCAGAAGAGAAAGAGAACTAGATCTGTTGGTGCAGATCTGAACACATCGAGACTTCTCATGAAACCGAAACTTGTACATTTTTTAGTGAAATCAGTCTTCGACTCCTTTGACCCCAAATGACCTTTGATAAAAAATCATTAAGTAACTTGTGGAGGGGATTGTCAGACTACAACATCACATACATGAGTCACGGAATCATACATGTAATCTGTAGAAGTAGTGATTTGAAGTGTACATACTTTGACCATTTTGGACCTTTGACCCTAAACCATGGGTCAAGATGGTGGGGTCATTATTGACTTTTATTACCTCTCATCAAGTCCTACAGGATTGATACAAAGATTTCTTATTTGACCTGTTTTTAAATTTTACACACGTAAAGTACTTTGACCTTAGTCATCCCAGATGGACCTTTGATCAAATGTCATTAAGTAACTTTTGTGGGGGCATGGTCCATCTAACTCACATACATGAGTCCCCCCCCCAACCGGGTATCATACTATGTAATATGTAAAAGGAGTCATTTAATTGAATGTAACGTAATTTGTTTATATTTTGACCTTTGACCCCTAAACCATGGGTTCAATTGATGGGGTCATAATTGACTTTTCTTTACCTCTCAGCAAGTACTAACATATTGGATAAAAAATTTTCCTAATTTGACCTTGTTTTAAAATTTTACACACAGTACAGTTCATTGACCTTATTCCCAGTATGACCTTTATCAAAATTTCATTAAGTAACTTTTGTTGGGGTGAGGTCAAGCTGCACCATATATGAGTCCCGTGATCATACTATGTACTCTGTAAAAGGAGTAGTGATTTTAATTGTAAACGTAATTTGATGTATTTTGACCTCTGACCTCTAACTTCAATGGTCTCTGACAAATTCATATTAGTTTTTTGTCACATGTTGATCAGTTCTACAAGATTGCAAGCATTATTTTTGAGATTGAGCTAATTCAATAGGATTTTTTGCAATGGTTAACGTTAGTTGACCCCTGTGACCCATCGTGACCTTTGCGACTACCAATCGGTCATTCAAAAGTTACTGTGGCTGTACTGTCCTTGTGACCAGGTTGAGTCACTTATGGGATTTCCATTCTGAGATATTAGCATGTTGACAGAAAGAAAGAAGAAAGAAAGAAGAACGAGAAAGAAACCGTACTCCGAAACACAACCAGTCGATTCCTCTACTGTGTAAGATACCACGACAGAGTAGAAAGAGTTATGTCTTATTTCTTAATTCAAAATTTGCCACTGCTCTATTTCTGGTTTTTAGGGTAAGATACATCGTGTTCCCAACTGCACTCATATATCACAGAATAATTACCAAAAATAAATTTCTACTCTTAAGTTCACATTTTAAAGCGCATTTTAAGGTTTTTTAAAGCACAATCAGCGATCTCTTCAAAAGGTAAACAAATCGCGCCCCCATTTGTCATAAAAGTTATTTTTTTTTTTTTTTTGCGTTGTTTGTATTGGAAATTATTGTAATTAAGACCCCCGTAATGTGTACTAAAACTAAGCCTAGACCGTCATTTTGTCCATATATTATGATTTTTTTGTTTGTTTACTAATAAAGTCATGATCCGACTTTTTAGGTCCAGAAACAATCCCAAATGCCATCTTCAAAGACCCACTTTAAAATGCTTAATGGTCTGCTTTTCAAGCAGAACAGTAATGTTAAGTGTGGATATGGACCTACCACGAGCAATTAAGAGACAAAATGGGCATTTGGAATTTGACAAAAAATTACTAATTGTTGGCTTTAGTCATGTGAATAACAAAGTTCCTGTTAATCTTTTTAAAAGTCTTGCTTCAAATCATTGGCTTTGAATACCCGTCTCTTATTTAAATAAGTCTTCTGAATGCGACTTACCATAACAGCAATTTCTTTTTCCGTCGTAATCCAAGTTTGATAAAGAGAAATTCCACTACATATACCATATATACTTTACTTTTATTTCAAGATGAGCCTGTTTTGTTTTTTTCCCTAGTGGCCACGACATGTACTATTTTTTATGTACCGTTATCAGAGTTCATTCCACTGGTCGTGTTTTGCTTTTACATGAGTAGTTTCCAGCTTATTGATTGTACTTCAATGTCCACCTTAGTGTAAACCGTTAATTGTTTTCCTGCAAGCCCTTTCAACACCTGATTTCTCCTCAGATTGATGCATTGATGCCGCCCTATCAATTACGATGAACGGTACGCCTGGGCAGTCTTGCCCTTCTCAGGCGGTGGCTTCATTCTGATGCGGTCTGGTCATTATCCAGATTTCCAAGAGGTTGTTGCGTTTCATAAACCTTGAGTTAAAATTGGGGTAACCCAAAGCAAAATCAAAAGAGTCAGAGTACCGTATGCCTTGACTTGCTCACTTGTTATTTCCCTACCAGGATTGCACATAAAAATTTGTCCACATGCATGTGACATTTGACCTAAGGTGGGCTTAACATGTTTTGTGGACTTACGTGACTACCATATACCAATCCTTATTGATGTTTCTTTAGACCCTCCGTCTACCGAAGGGGGGGGGGGTTTGGGGAGGGGGTGTTTACCACCCGCCCCCCCCGTTCATGTTTTCCCCGCTTGCTAAAACCCCGCCCTTTTTTGTGCCAAATGAATTTATTTAATTTGTCAATTGACCTTTCCGCTCCTTATAATACCAAAACAACAATCCCCCGGGTATAGGTAAGATACAGGGTGATCCAATGAATCGATAGGGTGGGGGGGGGGGGGGGTGGTAAACCCCCCCTCCCCGGAGAGAAGTCCACTGCCTAACACACCCACAGGAACATCACATAACACTTGATTTTGGTACCAATAATAGCTAATGGTCCTCCTCTTTCCTTTGATACCAAAATGAGACCCCATGCCTAGCATTACGTACGTCACAATGACGTCATACAGTTCGCATGTCAGCAAACTGCCATTTCCATAGCAACCAAAAACAGTGAAAAAATTCAATTATGCTCCAAAAAGTTAGGAATGTCAGATTTGCATGCGGTTTTTGACTCTACTTGATGGGAAATGTACTAGTTTTATATAAAGAAATCATTTTAGATCTATAATAGTGTGTGTGAGGTCGCTAAATTGAGACATTCAATTTTCCACCCTATAGTCAGGATTTTCGCGTACTTTCCCTCACATATCATATGGTGATGTCATAATGGTGATGTTAGTACTTATTTTGGTACCAATGGAAAAGAAATAAATCCCTAAGCTATCCTTTGGTACCAGATTTACAGGAATCGGGTGTTCAGTAACCTACCGAAAATCAACAGGGGTGGTGGGTAACCACCCCTCCTTCGCGAGTTTTGTTACAAAAAATGGCTCGGTAGACGAGGGTTCACCAATTATTATGCTGACCTTGATCTAGAATTTTCCTTTCCCTCTACAAATTTTGGAAAAGGGTACCATGAAATACAGACCGGCAAGAAACTCATTGCTTCGCCTCTTATTTGTAATCGATCAATTGGTTTGATATTCTCTTTCATTCTTTCAACTACAAATGTTTTAGAGTTGATTATTCTTTTGGGGGCTTTGTGTTTAAAGTACCGAGAAAGAAGAAACAGGGCAACCACAGACCCTGGTTTCTTGATCCTAGCACCCAATTGTTGTTATATGGTTCATAATCCCATGATAATTTTGGGTTGTTCAAAAACTTCAGTTGATTGTACGTACGGTGATTTTGATATCATTAAGCAAATGTTTTGTCTCACTCTGACCCATAGACCACTGTGTTATAATTTATGTCCCTTTACGGACAGAAAAACCCAACTACACATTTCTTCAAGAACAATAGAATTTCCACTTAATATAGGCACACATACTATACTATTGGCCAACGATTCAGATGATAATAAGAAATCTAACTTTTTTGCGGTAAGTCGAGGGGACGAGACTGTGGGTCACGAAATGCGCCTTTACCACATTTCCCATTGCTTTTGAAGAGGCACATTACATAGGGATGGAAAGGAAAGTAAACAACCCTGTTTTGGAAATGGTGGGCAGTGTCCAAGATTGGTGTGCTAATGCAGATGTAACACCTGGAGTACTAGGATGGCCTATATTGAATTACATAAGCAAGAGATGGGAATCTGGTCACATCGGGCCGTTTTCCTCTTCCCTCCCTGTACTTTTTGCCAACCACATAGCCATTTTGAGGTTGAGTATATCAAATTGCCCACATTGTCCCACTATGGAACCCAACCCGGAGGTTTGGACATCAATTGCCCTACATTTCGCCACTATTGAACCCCAACCCCAAAGGGGTTTGGTTTTTGGAATTATAAAAGTTGCCAGTCCAGAAAAATCAAAATGGCATCACATATTCCGTCAGCTAGAACTTCGAATCTCTCCCTTGCAAAACCAAACAGGTTCAAAATTTCGAATGTTCTCGAGAATACAAATTTCTCCCTCACAAATCCAAGTCACCGAAACCAAATTCGGGAGGGCTGCATCGTACATTTGGTGAGGAAGATATCCACATAGTTCAAGTTCTTTCGCCCCGGGCCTCCTCACCTAGCGTCTTCACACCGTGAAAAATCAGATCTGCCCGTGTTCTTCAGATCCAATGGCACGAAAAATGCAAATGCGCAAAACTAAATTTTCCTTACATTTTGGATTTGGTTTGAAGATCCGAGCCCGATTCTGAGTCTGATATCTGGCCTCCGAGAGCGAGTAATCACTGGTTGACCCAGGGATTTTTTTTTTTGGCCCCTCCCCGGGAGGGGTTTGCCCCAGACTTAATCTTTTTTGCTCGCTTGGCAAAACCACATCTAAATAAAAATGTCAGTTGAGAAATTTGGCTCTCGAAAAACTATGATACTAGAACCGGGGGAATTTTTTAAAACCTCACCGATTTTACAATTGGTTGGTTCCTCAATCTTTTGGCGAACGCATAAAACCCTTTATACACTAAAAGTTGACCGAGATTTTACGCTAGAAATGTAAGAATTCGAACAGCTTGACTGGAAGCATTGTATCCGCCACATCCTGATGCCGAAGATAATTAGAGAGGACTTATCCCGAATTGATGTTTTAGAACAAGTAGAAACCTTGGAAAAAGTGGGCAAATTGGATATACAAATATTTATGCGATTATGGATGAAGGAGATTATCATGATTTTGATTTTTTTTTTTCTGAATGATTCGACTTCTGACTGCGAGATCGTGTAGGTAACCCCAAATAATCCCCAAGTGTGATATTGTTTTTTTGAATTTCGTCGTTTCCCTTGGCATGAACACTAAAATTCTTTCGCGCTCATCTGTTTTTCTAACACACTTGAAACATCGAATTGAGACCTCCTACCAGTATTTTAACCCTCGTCTACCTGAGGCCCTTTTTTATGTAACAAAACTCCCGAAGGGGGGGGGTGGGTTACCACCCCCCTGTGTATGTTACGTTACTGAACACCCGATCCTATAAATTTGGTACCAAATGTAAACTTAGATTTCTTCTTTCCAAATAAGTACTAACATCCCCGTTATGACGTCAGATGTTTGCGGGAAAGTACTAAAATACTTGAATATTAGGGGTGGAAAATTTGAATATTTCGCAATTTAGCGACTCAAACACTTTATTTATAGCTCTAAAATGCTGTCATTATATAAAACTAGTTTTATTTCCCATCAAGTAGAGTCAAAAACCGCATGAAAATCTGATTTTCCTAACGTTATTTGTCGAAAAAATGAATTTTTCACTGTGTGTGTCTATGGAAATGCAGTTTTGGCTGACATTCAAACTTTATGACGTCATTGTGACGTAAATTTAGGCATGTTGGTACTGCATTTTGGTATCAATGGAAAGAGGAGGACCATATCTTCTGATTGGTTACACAAAATCAAGTGTCTGTGATGTTCTGTGTATGTGTTAGGCATTTTGGTACTTCTCTCCGAAGGGGGGGGGGGTGGTTACCACCCCCCCCCCCATCCATCACTTTGGGATCCACCCCTGTATCTTTACCTATACCCGGTGGATGTTTTGTTTTTTGGATTAAAGAAGCTGAACATGTCAATTGACATTACATAAAATAAGTTGGAACCAAAAAAAGGGGGTTGTTAGCAAGCCGGGGAAAAAACCAGGGGGGTATAAGAGGTTAAATATACTGTAATACTTGATGCAACACACACACACAGTTCCATATTTGCACTGCTAACAAAAATCATTTTCTACTAACTGAAATTTGCAGCATCATATAAACATTTCTTATATAAAAAACACACACACTTATCTGTATGAAGGTTAGTACTCAGTAATTGCAGACATACCCGTCAATAAAAACTCTTGCAGATATATACATGGACGCACACCCAGTTGTTGTACCGCAATATATATGACCCTTTGTGAACTACTACAAGTCTGTGCAGCTGAGGTCACCAGACTGTCTGACCTGAATTTAAATCCAACGTTAAATCTGTTTTTTTTGTTGGTTACTATTTTTTTTTTTGCGGCAATTTGTGGACTTCAGACACCTAAGTTTTTCTGAATTGGTTAATAAATGTTTAAATATTTTGTTTTTTGAAATTTTGTTTTTATCAGTGATTATATATTCTAAAACTCCTTCTTTTGTTAGATATCAGATCTGCCCGGGTTCATCAGATTCCAATGGCACGAAAAATGCAAAGGCTCAAAAAACTAAATTTACTACGATTTTGATTTGGTTTGAAGGAGTCGAGCCCGATTATGAGTCTGATTCTGGCTCCGAGAGCGAGAAATTCCCTGGTTTGGACCAGGTGATTTTTTTTTGGCCCTCCCGGAGGGGTTGGCCCCAGACGGAATCATTTTTTGCTCGATTGGAAAAAAACACATCTAATAAAAATGTCAGTTGAGAAATTTGGAGCTCGAACTATGATATGCTAGAACCGGGGGAAATTTTTAACCTCACCGATTTTTACAATTGGGATTGGTTCATCAATCTTTTGCGAACGCATAAAAACCCTTCTTTACACTAAAAGTGGACGAGGAATTTTACGCTAGAATTGGAAGAATTCGAACAGTTGACGAGGATTGTATCGACACCTATCATGGATGCCGAAGAAAGTTAAGAGTCTCTATTCCAATTGTGGTTGTAGAAAAGTAGAAACAGTTGGAAAAAGTGGCAAATCTGGAATGACAATATTTATGCGAATATAATGGTATGAACAAGGAGATTATCATGATTTGATGTTTTTTTTTTTCTGAATGATTAGATCTGACTGCGAGAGCGTGTAGGTTAAAAAAAATATCCAGCGGGATATTTTTTTTTGAATTTCGTCGTTCCTTGGCATGAAAAATAAATTCTATTCTTATCTCATCTTTCTACACCCTTGGAAACAATCGAAATTGGAGACCTCCTACCCAGTATTAACCCTCGTTACTGAGCATTTTTTTGTAACAACCTCCCGAAGGGGGGGGTGGTTACCACCCCCCTGTTGATTTCGTTACATGAACACCCGATTCCTATAAAATTGTTGGTACCAAATGATAACTTGAGTTTATTCTTTCCAAAATAAGTATAACACCCCATTATGGACGTCATATGTTGAGGAAAGTACGCACTACTGTGAAAAAAAAAAATATAGGTGGAAAATTGATATTTCGCACAATTAGCGACTCAAACACCCTTATTATAGCCTAAAATGCCTGTCATTAATAAAACTAGTTATTCCCATCAAGTCGAGTCGCAAAAAAACCGCATTGAAAAATCTGATTTTCCTAACGTTTTTGGCGAAAAATTGAATTTTTCACGTGTTGTGTCTATGGAAATGGCAGTTTTCTGACTGAAAACTTATGACGTCATTGTGACGTAATTGTAGACATGTGTGGTACTCATTTGGTATCAATGGAAAGAGGAGGAGCAAGCTATCTATTGGTACCAAAAGCCAAGTGTCTGTGATGTTCTGTGTGTGTTAGGAGGTTGGTACTGCTCTTCCGAAGGGGGGGGTGGTACACCCACCCCCCCCATCCATCACTTTGGGATTCACCCTGTACTTTACATATACCCGGTTGATGTTTGTTTTTGGATTAAAAGAAGCGGACCATGTTCAATTGGACCAATTACATAAAATAAGTTGGCACCCAACAAAAGGGGGTTTTAGCAAGACGCGGGAAAAAACCAGGGGGGGTGAGACGAGGGTTAATACTGTCTAATTGATGCAACACACCACAGTTCCATATTTGGCCCTGCTAAAAACCTTCATTTTCTAAGAAATTTTCATAATATAAACAGTCTTATATAAAAAAACAACACACACTTATCTGTATGAAGGTTAGTACTCCAGTAATTGGCAGACAATTCATAAAACTCTACTGCAGTAATACATGTAGCGCACACACAGTGTTGTACCGCAATATATGACCCTTTGTGAACTACAAGTATGTACAGCTGGGGTCACCAGACTGTCTGACCTGATTTAAATCCAACCCGTTAAATCCTGTTTTTTTTTTGTTGGTTAATATTTTTTTTTTTTTGGCATTTGTGGATTCAGACCAAGAGTTTTCTGAAATTGGTTAATAAATGTGTAAATATGGTTGTTTTTTGAAAATTTTTTTATCAGTTAGATATATATCTTCTAAAACGTCCTTCTTTGCTATATATCTCTTGTGGCCCTGCGGTATAGAGTAGTAAACGACTATTCTATCATAGACCACAAGACTATCTGGGTTCGGGTGTCTACTGGTGTCGTCCGGACGTAAATAGAACCTTGATTCAAAAATTAACCCCTAAAACTTAGGGATGAGCAGACTTTTCCTCTTCCAATCATCCCTGAGGTTTAGGGTTTAATTTCCCTCTGGTTTTGCAAAAATTTTTCCAATCAACATGTATTTGATTTTTTTCCATTTTTAATAAAGGGGTCATTGCAAGTTATTTTTTTTTTTTTTTTAAAACACCATTTTTTGGTGTTATTTCGTCTTCTTCTTTCATTTGTAAACGAACAAATTGAGTTCATATTTTTTTTATGGGGTTTTTTACTCCTGACCTAGCCTTCGAATAATGTCCTCCAAGTCTTGTTTTTTTCCCAGCCTCAATTCCAGCTGCTCCACTCCTCAAGACCGAATCTCGCTTTCCCTCTCGCTGTCAATTCAATCAGATCTGCACGAGTTCTTTGTTTAATTCCAGCTTTTTGGCTTCTGTAATTTTCTAACACCCTAAGAATTTTATGAATCTTCATTACTAACAGTCCCATCCTGCAGCGCATTGGACACTAGATCTTTCACACGGTATTCAAACTAGACTCAGCGGTTCTTTGGATGCTCTTCATGTTTTCAACTTTATTTCATCGTCGCTTTCCGATAGCCACGCTGGCTGCGCCTTACATCCACCAACAATGCCAACCTCCAAGAGGAATGGATACAGCAGCACCAACTCCACTTGCCAAGGTTCCAACTGCGCCAGTTCCTGAACCGACTGCAACGAGTCCAGAGACTTGAGCGAGATGTAGAAAACATTCCAAACGGTCTTGTATTTTTCTTCTTAGCTTATCTCGATGATCTACTTCACCTTCCAGAAATTCTCTGATTTCGGAGATTTGTTGAGTCGAAACTGCTCTACGCTCGTTTCACGATCCAGATCAGGATAAATTTTTGGTGCGCGAGGGTTTGCTTCATCTTTTATTTATTAGAAACACTTCATCGTCGGTAATCTTTTCAACTTGTAATCTACGAATGTTTGGATGATTTCCGATTTGCTTTGCTGAGATGTCTGTCAAAGAAGCTCATAAAGCCTAGTGTTTCGATTCCCATCATGATTCTTTCATATTCCCTAGTATTAGGTTTTTTCATGCATTGTTTTCATCTGAACACCATTCACCCAGAAGCGTACTTTGTATCGTTGTACTCGATTGCGATGTGATTGATTGGTGGTATCTCAGGGAGATAGTTTCGGTTTCATTCAACATGCATATTACCCTCATGATGGAAATTGTGTATGTTAGGGAACCATCTTGCAATCGATCTGAATGTAGGAACGGTACCTTTGCGTTGGTGCACTGAATCCCATTAAGTGATTTGGTTATTCGTATTGTAGGTGAAATCGCCAGGCTTTGAAGAAAATAAATATAATCCAGGGTTTTGGGTATTTCAGATTAAATGCGGTTATAAGCGTCGTGTTCTGCCGCACTGGTCCGCTCATCTAGAAGCTCACCATCCTTGGTATCGATATATCTCACTAGGCTTGTCGTTGTACAACATTGTTCAGACGGATCTCGAAGATTATTTTGAATCTGCACTTGAGTCCATTTGTCAAATTAATGTTCTTTCTATCTCTAACGGAAAACGTGGCTTTGTTCCATCTTTCGTGAGGAAAGACTTATATTCTCCCGAATCGTAAGGTTTTTTACGTCGTGCTCATAGTTGCACAGCGCGTCCACGTAACCTTTGTTTACGAGATCTCCATTATCGAGTGGAGTCCCGCTATTTTTCACATTGTGAAGTCCCATATCCAAATCCCAGTCATTTCTTTCTCCACCAGCTTTGTCCAAATTGATGCTTATTTAGGTGAGAGACGAAATTTGAAACAGAGCTAGCCGTTGCAGCATCTGTTCTTTCAGTCGGATCAGCAAATTCCACTATTTTTTTGTTCCCATTTGGGATTCGATCGAACCGTTCAGTCGACCTCCAATTTAGATAGAGACATCAGCCTTCATGCCATATTGTGTTAAGGTCCAAATCCCCAAACCCCGCTGGAGATAATTCTCTGATTTCACTCGATAGACCGTGATTTGACATTCTCTTTTATTTTATTTCTAGTCACGGTCGACAGTGCATGTGTGTGATTATCCAGTTTATGACCGGCACCATTGTTCCACTGAAATTTTGAAATCCAAATCGATTTCCGACATGTCTGGGTTAAGTATCATCCACTCGGATTTTCTATCGAATCGTGTAACACTCCCAAATTTAACATCGCGCATAATGTAATGTTTTTTTAACAGCTGCGTAACCCTTGATTTTTATCCGATCAGTATTTGCTTCAGGTAAACCAAAATTCTCTTGGGGTAAAATGCACAATCCTAATCACGCTGTGTATTTTCCAGTTCCAGCCAATTCTCATCATCCAAACCTAGCATATATCTGACAGGTTCTGGCAACCAAACTTGAAGATTTCCGGAATTGTCATTTCGATCAAACCGCGGTTTCACGATTGTGACTTCCCTGAGGCGGTAGCTCTGTGATCGCCTCTAGTTTAGTTTTTGAGCTAAACTTTGAAAGTTGTAATTTCCAGCTGGAACAACAACATCTGTGGAATGTTGCAATGTCTGCTCCGTATCTTACGGCAGTCTTGGTAAATGTTGTACCATCCGATACCAAACGTGTATCTCTTCAGCCTATTGTTTCTCCTTTCAGATTTTCATCGAGTTTTGTACGGTTTTTGCCCCTTCTAGCGTTAATTATTTTTCAGCGCCCTGTCATCTTTTATGTTGCTCTCCTGATCGCGTCCAAACCCAAGTTCCCATTCTAATCCTCTCTAGGTGGTACGATGTGACACTATGATTTTTCTTTTGAATCTACAAAAAAAACGCTTCATTTTTTTATTAGATTTTTTTTTTTTTTTTTTAAAAAAATCTGGTTACATGTTTGAATAAGATTTTGCTGCAAAATCTTAAAATAAAAGATGCTCAGGCTATCGTGTCGGTGGTGTTTTTATGAACCGACTCATCCATTCTCGTTGATAAGCCAGGAAATTCACGGTTTGAATGAAAAAAGGAGCTTCGGAATCCGTTTTCCAACATATGGCTGATTCAAGTTTCCCAAGTTCCAGACGGTTGACATTGACGAAATTGATCAAAAATGGTTGTCCAACCCGATGCAGTTTTGGCAAAACCACTAAATTTTGTCGTTTGGCAGCGACCACGTTGGATGTGGTATTTCAAAGAAAGAGCTCCAACACTAGAACCCAATGATCAGGAGCGTCCTCAGATATTCACGCGTACCATCAAATCAGACGAATTTGGAGCGAGATGAATTGTCCTATATCCCATCCCCGAGCGGTCGTTCATGCTCTTAATAATGCAATCGATATGAAAGCCTTGAGAGGATATGCACGAATTCGGTATAACACAAATGAACATTTTTGGCAGAAATTCGATCCTCTGATGGCTTTGGATCCGCTAGATCTTTTGCCACACCAAACCCCAGAAAGTCCTAAGACCACGGTGGCTATATTTATGAAGGGCAATCTTCCCGTGGTGTTACAGTCCCTCCAGCTGAAAATTTGGTAGTGGGAACCAGGCCATACTACAAGATAGAATACGTAGAACAGAATTTCAGACGAGATCCTTGTTACGGTGATGTGTCTCCGGTGGGCAAACCATTTATTCTCAATAGTAGCCTTTGTTTTTGGATTCGCATCTATTGTTCACTAGGGCTGGTGTTGAGAGGATGATTCAATCAGGACTTATGCGTGGGGGCTAGCCTAGGCGCACAAGCTCAATCTAGGTCAAGCATAATGGGTAAAGGTAGAGCCTTCGATGTCAAAAACAGTTTCTAGCCAATGTAGAGGAGGCCATTCATCAGCAGGCGATGATTTCCAAGCTCGATGAGAGGTATCATCTACCCTGCATACGCTAGAAGCAAAGCTACTGGATTTTGTCGTGGGTCAAGGTTTATACCTAATACCGGAACAACATGGAACTCATGTGGAAGTTTCAATGGTACAACAACCTTATCCAAATTGCAACTTCGGAAATGCAACTTGGTCTTAACGAAAAGGTAATGAATTATTTAGGAAAACGGAAGTTCAATACTTTGCCGACATACCACGCACACCATTGAGGATGTCGGTTACAGACGCTCTTTGTAGCAGATTGCTGAGGTCGCTATTGCTGCTGCAGATGAAGACGTTTCTCAAGCTGAGAAAAACTGATGATAACGGTTGGGGAAATTTTAGGATCGATAGCAAATTTGAATGATAAAATAAAACTCTGGAGCCCTGTAGTGATGATGATTTGGGGGCTCCGCCTTGACAATGCCCTAAGTTCACGGGAGCAAAATTCCTTTTCAGTCAAATTGCTTCGTCGGCTGAACGTGAGAGACACGATCTAGCCATCGAGAATTGCAAAACGATAGAGATCAGTGGAACGAAGCTAAACTGGAGAGATCTACTAATTAACGATACGCTGAAACAGGAAGGTCATGCCCAACAAACCTTCATGATGTTGACTCGGCTAATCAGACCAGTATTACCATCTGACCGGGATCCACTAGAAGCTTTCTTTCAAGCCTCAACTCCCGTTATATAGACGAGGATCAAAAAGGGGCTATTCAAAAGGAGAATTGGCTTTGGCTGCTGTTGGAACACAGCGACAGGAATTTTGTTTTGGATTGATCGTTTGGGAGTAGCAAAAAAAAAAAAAAATCCCCAGCAGGAATTTTTATCTGCTGGTATTTTTTTTCTTTACTTCTTGCCTGGGCTGATATCCGCGGAATGAATCCCTGAGTGACCACCAATCTCTGATCATTGTCTCTGAGAACACGCTGTAGCGACAATTTTTTCCAACATCTTCGAAGATCCAATTTTTCCCAAATTAGGCGGCTTGCATTTTGAGAAGTTTTTTTTCATAATCACATTCACAAGGTTTTAGACCCCGGACTTATGTTTCATAGTACCGCCATATTGGATTTTTAACTGAAAAACAATAATTTTACTTTACTACTGCTTTTAAACAAAAACGCAAAGGGCAATTTTTGTCTTCAATTTTTTTTAAGTCTGTAAGTTAATTGTTATACAATTATCTTTCAAATAAGACTGACATTGCATGGCTTCAACTTAGTTATCATTTTTTGACCATTTTGTTAATGCCTATATACAGCACATATCATGCCACCAATTGGATTTTTCCAGCCGAATTTCCACCAATTCCTTAGTTTTGCTGGTTTTGCCACCAGGGCAGTTGGTTTCTTCACTTTCCAAAATTTTCTTTCTAATACTCATTACACAACTATCTTTCAATTAAGACATATTAATTGCATGCTTCGGCTTAATTATCGTTTTCTGTCAAAACTGATACAAGTGGCTGAACCGTTTATGTACACACCAACGGCTTTCATAGGTGTTTTTCCAACGATGAGTCCGCCACGAACCGCGGAATGATAAGCTCCATTGACGATCATATTCACATTTGAATCACCCATTTTCTCCCCTTTTCTTTTAATAGGAAAACCTGAATCAAGATCTGATGTAAACAACCAACTCAATTGTAGCATGTTTGAGTAGTTTCTTCATTACAATTTTTCCAAAGTTTTTTTCATTTTCATCTTCGATTCGTCTCTCCACCTCCAAAAGTCGCTATTCCGTCTTTCAAGCTTCAAGGAGATCTTCTTATCCTAACTGCTAGTCCTTTCCTCCATTTCCGGATTTAAATTCCTCCATTTGGTTTTTATTTACTCGCCCCAAAAAAAAATAAATTTGGCTTACTAAGCTAGGACTTTTTTGTGTATCGTCTTGACAAAGTCTCATACGAAATATCCAACACCCACTATCAAAACAGCAATGTCTGCGGAGAAAATCCGACAAGCCGCTCCAGCGCTTTCAAAATAAAGGCTCACTATGCTACCGATATGCCAGGAAGTGCGATTAGCAGTTATCTCCCAGCCTTTCAGCAGTAGATTAGCTATTTTTTGCAGCTGTGCATTGATCCACTCTGTCAAGGGTTTCGGCTCGGTTTTGGAGATGGCGGTCGGGCTAGGTTTCGCCCCCGACCTGGGGGGTGTGGTTTTGGAGCGGGAGTTATGGATGATACTGCCGACTTGCTCGCTGCTACTATCGACCGCCACAATGGTGAGATCGCAAGGACCTTATTGCAGTAAGATCGACGGATTTCGTTACACCCTCGCGTCATGAACAATCACCGGACTCGACTCACGTAGACTTCCATCGCTTGCGATGACAGTTTTCAATCGTCGCCCGGAAACGCCTGAAGAGAATTCGGACCTTTAGCTTCTTGTTATGCCTATAGCATTGTCAAATCATCGATTCCGAGGGTAAGTTCTCCAGCTTTGTCCGCATTTCTTCAGTCAAGGGTCAAAGAGGTTCTTCATCTTCAAATACCTCATACGTAGGGTTATGATGCTAACAGGATCTTCACCCTGGGATTTTAAGCCTGAGAGAGGTTCGTGGCTTTTTATTTACGTCTTTATACGAGATGCTCGTAGACATCGGACAGTCTTTTGAGTTGTCCTTTGGCTCTTCAAAGAAAATTGCGACGAATTTCTCGTGGTCGGCGATATCGGATCGCTCGTGCGTTGGATGGCTAGCTCATCCGATGCATTCAGCGCTGGTGAGTATTGTCGTCGATATGGCGTTTGTTTAGATGGTAAATCTAGTTATCTGCGTGCTTGTGGTGTATTGATGGCGCTACTAACACTCGCGCTAACGTGGTTGGCGAGGTTTGAGTTTTTTAGTTGTGCTTTGAAGTCGAAAACACCCTAAAACTCTCGTAAAAACCAGGTTCCTACCACACCATTTATTGGTTCTGATGGTACTAAGAGCTAAAAATTTTCGCGGTTCCATTTACCGTTAGTTTGGTTTTTCTCCTGTTATTATTCAACAAAAAATTCATCGTCCGTCATCGACAATTTTGTGCCAGATTAAAAAGTGACACCTCCCTCTAATTCGAACTTTTCCCTTGTCTTTCGATGTAATTTTCCAAGCGTAGAAAGTTTTGTATTGATTCCAAAAGAGTGTTAATCAGAAGTTCATCAACCAAGATGGCCAACATCAATATTAGGAGGTGGTCTTTCTTTTTGGTATTCTGTCAACCGTCGAGTTAAACCCTCTAAAACTGTTTTTTTCATCTTCAGGAAGTCCTGGCCTACCATTCAACGCTTCCTCGACGAGGTTGTTCAGTTTTTATCATTTCCACTTCCAAAATCGTTTATGCCGAACCTCCAGTTGCATCGGTTGTATCACCCTCTGTAGCGTCCCATACATCTACATCTATCAACTCTTTCCATTAGAGATTAAAAGATGGAGGTTTTTTGTTTTGGCCATCTTAGATGGTGTCATCATAATGGATGGGCATCCAATATTTTGAGTGGTGGATGCCGGCGCAGACGGTATACCACACGATAAAATATTGGATGCCCCATCCATTATGGACACCAATCTAAGATGGCCAAAAAAAAAAATATCATCTTTTATTCTCATTTTATTTAGAAATGTGTTATGTAATTTTGCTTTCGATCGACAAAATTTATTTGTCAAAAATTATTCTAACATCTTTAGTTATTCATTTAAATAATTCACCCCTCTTGAAAACAAATGTTTCAATCCAAGGAACCAAGTCATCGAGCGGTGATCGTCACGCCTGCGTAATTGCATTTGCGTACCAACGCGAAATGCACGACGCAGT
>JAMKCH010041698.1:0-18128 GCA_023653785.1 Ophioderma brevispina
TCTTCTCAGAAGGGAAATGCAATTGTGCTTTCAGTCCAAAAACGTGGTTGTAAAGGCCAATCATTCAGTGTAATGAGCATATTTTTCTCACTTACTTGAGAATTCATCAGCTAAAGCTAGTTATCTTATCGTTGAGTTTATCAAATAATCCAAACACCCTGAGCTCTTCACACGCTATGGATAACCAGAGAGGATTCTGGAATAATCTTTGCTAAGCAACGATGCCATCTGTTCCTTGTCGAGACGCTTGTTGTATTTACCTAGCGTGTCCTTCACTATGGGCCTATTGGTCATTGACGCAGTGTGTAGGACAAGCAATAATGATAGTTTTAGCATTTGCCAATGTGAAACTCCCCCACAAATTTTTAATGCAGACAAACTTAAGGTGCATTTCGTGATTCCAGCACCTTCTGTTTATTTCATTTTTCACTAGATATCCTTGAGAAAACGTTATTCACACTTTTTTAGGTATCCCGACTTTGCCAGTTTTGTGTTATGAGCAAATGTTCGTTTCCCCCCACGGTCCCCATATGTCACTGTGCTATAAATGCCGTTTATGACAGAAAATACAACTTGCATTTCTTACAGATACGACCGAACTTGCACGAAGATGTAGTCACATGAATTACTAATGTACACGGTTCAGATGAATATAAAAAATCTCATCTTTGTTTTAGGTAGAGTCGGGGCGAGGTTGTTGATCACGAAATGCCCCTTTAATATAAATAGTACTGGATTTCTTTAAAAAATTGAAATTGTCATGGGGATGTGGGAATCAAAGAGCATAAATTGTACACGCAGGCATCATTGCAAAACTGATATGTCACCAGAGCCCAATGTTAATAGTAAATACACTTGGTGCAACTGATATATATGTAATCATCACTACATTAAAGCCTAATGTGTGCTGCTTTTATAGTTTTCTGCATGTACTTCACAATATTTTCATTCAAAATATTTTGTTGACATTTCAAAGTGTTTTCAAAAAGTGCTTACCACTCTCTTGTGCCATATCAAGCGGTGTGCCATAGACTTCTGTGGGTTGAACTTACTGGGGTCTGGCTCCCTAAGTGTCTGGTGCTGGGGTGTCTCGTCAATCATGGAGAATATACAGCGAACCTGGGGTGCTAGCTTACTGGGGAGCCAGTTCAGAACAGTGATCTTTGCATTCATCAAACTACAACAAAATATTTATAAATCATTGATATTGCTTATTTCATGAATAAACTTTATTTAATCATTATCGCATATAACTTCTCGTGCTAACGTCTTTTGTTTATCTATTGTTTTCCCGTGCGCTATCTACTACTACGAATCTGGTTCGAAGAGGCTACTGGGGTGTTATTTTAATAACAGCTTTAGAGCTTGTTAAATTTTTAATAACATGCACCCTCGGAAGCTGGGGTCACAACTGAATCGCGCGGGTCACTGTGATATTTCCTAGAACTTACAATGTCCTGACAATTAGATGCAGCGGCGCTAATCTGTATATATACTGATGACAAACTTAAGATACAAATTCTATGGTGTCCCACACTATGCAACGTAATGTTGTAGACATATAGTGCGTTGTGCTTACCTGTAAATACTTTCAAAATTGATTGCTCTTTACATGAAACTTTTCTCATACATAGACATGACACCAGTATTATTTTTACAGCAGCAGATATATGATAAATTCAGAATTCAATTTTATTTCATACTGTCATTTCTAAAATTTGTATGCAGAACGGCCATTCCTTACGGGTAATTGCAAAGAGACAAAAATGAAAACAACAACAAGAAACCTACCCCAAGAAAATGTTATTTAATTTATGGGTGATCTGACCAAACACTGGTTGAATATAAATGTTCCTCCACCCTCCCCCCCAAAAAAAGGTACTAAGTCAGTTTTAACCTCTTGATATCAAAATTGCAAATCTCCCCCTCCACGGCCGTCATTTCCCATTTGACTCAAAAGCTGTTTCCACAAATGTCGACAGCACCCCACACCCGATACACATAAAGATATTAAAATATCCTACATCAGGTGTGGTTTTGGGAGGAATGGGTTATAGTCTTTATTTCCTTATAGGCTTGTTTCTTTCTTTCATTCAATCCTCCTCCAAGGATAAACCAAAACACCTCGTCATTCTTTCTTCGTACTTAAAAAAGCACTGATCAATCAACCATCTAGTTCCTGGAAGGTTAATGGCAGAGCAATCAATATAACCCATTTGGTGGGTTTAACGCTCCCGTCACTGGATGGTGACAAGGACAAAGTGTTTTTAAATGTGTTAAATTAATTGCGACAAATTAATTTTCGTTATCATCCAAAATTTTAGCATGTTTTAAAATCAAAAAATGTTTTTATAAATGTTATTAATATAATCGATCCTCTAAGTGTAGTATATATAATCAATTCCGCTTGATGGCGGTTCGTGAAATAACAAGCTTTCGTGCTTGAATGACATTGTTAACTTACCTCTCGCGGCAAGCCTCTCGAGGTAAGTTAACCAAATCATCAATTCAAGCTTGTTATTAACGAACGCCATTAGCTCATTGATTATCTATATGCATAGAGAAATAGATAGGTTGCCACTCGTATGCACTAACATCATATGTTTAAATCATGTGGTGTGCCTTAGCTGCCATTTTGGATTTTTAACTTCTGTGCTGAAAAACAATCCAAGTCTGACCTTATTTGACCGCCTCTTTGACCCTTTGGTATAATCACATTATATCCCTCGCACCTCACCTGTATCATGTGCTTTATTCCATTAACGGAATAAAGCACATGATACAGAGTGGGTGATTGAATAAACGGTGTCTCCCTGGGTAACTGTCCTGAAGTTATTTTTTCTCCTTTCTTTTCTATGAATCCTTAGCGCTATCATTAAAACAAACTAGAATTTCACGGCTCTTGGGTTGTGCGCTCGCTATATTCAAAGAATGTAAGCTGTGGGCCGCCAGCCTATTTTCAACTTGACCTCACAAGACCTTTGACCTTGACACATGACCTTTGATCCCATCAACATATGAAGGATCCCATATTACACCTATGACACAAGTTTGGTTCCAATTGAACTTCAACTTTTCAATTGAGGTGAATTTAAAAAAAACTTAACAGCCTATTTTCAACTTGACCTCACATGACCTTTGACCTTGACAAATGACATTTGACCTCATCAACATATGAAGTATCCCATGTTGCACTTATGACATGAGTTTGGTTCAAATTGAACTTCAACTTTTCAATTGAAGTTAATTTTTAAAAAAATTAACATTTTAGTGACACACACACATCCACACACACACACACATCCACACACACAAACATACACATGCACAACGGATTGCTAAGTGGTCCTGCCAGCTTTGCTGGCGGCCCACAAAAATCAGTGAATTTCAGAGAGAATTAAGCTTTTGGATATGTCATCATCATAAGCTATGTCAGTCCACTGCAGGACAAAGCCTAAACATATTTCCCTTCCATGCTGGCCTAGTGCGGGTTGGAAGGGACTCTGGTACCTAGAGTGATGAGTGCAGGTAACAGACCCGGGATGGTCTCCTACTCTTTTCAATAAGGTCTACAACTTTTTTTACATGCTCAGGAATTACTTGTCTCATGCATTGTACCAACAGTTGTACATGACTCTCCGAAACATGAGGCGCCGTGCACCAGTTGCATACACCTGCACTTTCTACGTAATGGGTGGGAGTGAGTAGATATTCCATAATCATAATCCTGATTATTAAATTTTGACCTTACGCGCAAGACTCTCAAGGGGCTCAAACCACGGCCAATCAATCAAATACCCTGCCAACGGTCCAGCGCCTTAGACCGCAATTTTTCTTTGCAATTAAAAAAAAATGGAAACAACCATACTTTCTTAGTGTTTTACAAAAAATTAACCATGTAACCATTTGAGTCATGAGGATGAGGCTCACACATCTTTGACACCTACCTGATTTAGAGCATCAATGACAATGACGACAGGTCTTGTGTTAGGGTTGGATAAAGCTGCAAATGTTGCCTGACAGGTTGTCTCTAGGTCCTTAGGCATTGTGCTATCCTGCAATGAGTCAATCAGAAGGGGAAATATTGCAGAATTACAAACTGAACAATTGAAACAAGAGGAGGAATCGTATTCTTCCCACCAATCACCGCTCATAAGGCGAATGATACCGTTTCTTACCTTCTCTTACTTCAAAGCATGCATTTACATTTTTTTGTTTGTTTGCTCGTATCCACAAGTCATTGGTAATGGCTTTGTGGTGGTGTCAGGATTTGTTCAGCTAGTGTGCTGATCCGGGGCCGCGTGTATCCATGATACGGACGCTCCTAACATGGCCCGCTATTTGAGGCTGGGGCGGATTGGGAACAGTCAGGGGTTTACACCCTACTCTTATTCGACACTGACTGCGATGTACATGTACAGTTGTGACTCTCTGTACACGGGACCGACGGCTTAACGTCCCCTCCGAAGGACGGGATGCTTTCATGATCCATTTGCCCAATTCCAAGTGAACCATGGAGGAGAGCGGTATTCTGTATTTAATCAATAGCTGGTATACAGATCAAATCCAGAATTGATAGTACCCGAATAAATCCCAGCAAGTGCCACGACCCCACCGGGATTCGAACCCGGGAATTTTGATGGTAAATTTGCGCCAGAGGCAAGCACCCTAACCGCTAGGCCACGCTCTCCCAATGCATTTACATTGGTTCTGTGTACACTTCAACTTGCTGGTTCAGCAAAAACAACAGTATATATAGCAATTACAAGATGATCCTTGTGTAAATACATGTTGGCAACCTCTCTAGCCCTTTTTGTGACTGTGGATTCACTAATATGAATGCCGGATATGATTGAAATTTCCGATTTGGAAACTGGAAACCAATGAAATTTTTGGCAAGATCACAAAGCCCGATAGATTGACTGACTGCCATGTTTAATAGTTCTGATGCAAACAAGTGAGTGTTTTCTGGTGAATTCTGCTCTATTCACCGTGAAAGTCATGTGCATGTGTCTATTGACGATTTGCAAATTGCTACTCTTCTATGCAAAGCATCATAGATTTTCCATGTATCTTTCACTTATTTGAAACAAACTTCAGGGGACGTACAGTTTGAGAGTTAGAGAACTTAAAGAGTTGGAACTTCAGTTATCAAATACTGGCCATCTTGTTAAATTGCAAAAAGACAAGACACCGGTATTGCGACAATGCAACAATGGCCTATAATAGCTTGACTTACATTAACAGCTCCAATTTCTTTCAGTAGTCTTTTTAGTGTTGTTTCCAGATTGGGTGACCCTGGTACAGCTCCAACAAAATGGTAGAACACATGCCAACCTTGATCACCACCACTTCAATAAAACAAACAGACAAACGAATAAACAAACCAAAAATAATTGATTTTGTAAAACATGTAATAACTTATCGGTTGTGCTAGCACCAAAATGCAAACTAAAATGATACATAGTAATACTAATAATTGGTGTTGAAACTTCACACATATAAACTTTTATACAATGTGTATGTTAAGCAGAATATTTATATTGATTAAATATAATTGTCACAGAAAAAATTTTAGTCATTTTTCAATAAACCCAACTGCTGTGACACACAGACTCGTAACAAGTAAAAGGCAGTCATTGCAAACACATATGGAAAAACAATAAAAACAACCTAACACTGACTAGGACTGTACTAAGATTTTTTATATTTTTATAAGGTTTACTTAATTTAATCTCTAATCGTGGCAAGACACTTTACGACTAATTATCAGATGGAAACAATGCAACTTAGAGGCAGCAGCTTAAACAGTGCCATGTTGCAAACATTCAAACACCACTACCGACCACAGAAAATGGAAATGCACGGCCTTTTCACTGATTGGTTCATTTTCTAATGTCAAATAAACAATGGAGAGAGTGAATTCAGGTTTAAATCAATAGCTGTTAAATTAAATCCAGAATTGAGTTCCTGAATTAAATCCAGCAAGATTGTAAACATTAACATCAAATGGACCACAAGGAAACTTATTGAGCTCCATACATCAAATCTAATTTCAACATCAGGGACAGAGGAGTTGACATTCCTGATGAATGGAATAAGACAAAGGATCCTCCCTACCACTAATTCAGGAGCTGACAAAGTGTGAACAAGTAGTGACCTATTGGTAGCATGTTGATCACTATTCACTTCACTATATTCTCTGTCAGAATTGTTAAGAGGTATTTACCATTCACTGAGCGTGACATGAGTCAACATGGAAGTGAATGCTGATTGGCTTGTTTGAGTAGGTCAGCCTCCCCCATTGGTTAATCACGCATGAGGCCACATAGGCTCTGCCCCTTTCACGCTGATATTACGGTGCACATTGTTCAACTCTTAAAAATTCTGACTTTAGTAAAATGAGATGGGTAACATCTTCTTTCTTTCAAATTTGTATCTAGAGTTAGTTATACAGTTTAACAGCATTAAGATTGGGTTAGAGTATAAATGGTCAGAGGTAAATCCTTAACTTAGAGCAGAGACATACAGATTTAGATTCATGTTTGAGAATTATGGTCTCACAATTTGGTTTGAAAATAAAGGGCATCAACAAAATAAGATGCAATGTGGTATTAACAGCCATGTAAATATATAAGTATTCTGAAAGGGAGACTTAAAGGAGAACCTGTATCAAGAATAACTTACATAATATACGCTATAAAAACAATTATTGAACACATATGGAGTGGTTTCATGGGAAAACGGAATTATACTAACCATAAAACAAATTAAAAGCATTTTGTCTGACCAAGCGCTATTTGAAATTTGCGCTACTGTATATGGGATTTGTATTTGTGTTATGCGATACGGACGGCACAGTAGCGTCATACATCTTCACACATGATGCTTTCATAATGTGTATTTCCTATAGCATGTATGACCTAAACGTGCCGGTCGTATCGCATAACACGTTATACACTAGCGCGATTTTTAAATAGCACATGGTCAGACTAGATGGTTTTAATTCATTGTAAGGGTTATTTCCGTTTTTCTATGAAACCACTCGATATGTGGTCAATAATTATTTTATAGTGTATATTGTTTAATACTCTTCATTGTACGGGTTCTCCTTTAATTTTTAGACCTGGGTTAGTCATACATGAGTGGACCTATTTTACTTCCAACACTCTAAAAATGTGCTGTAACAGGTGAGAAAATTCCTCATGGATGGGTCGGAAGGGCCCCATCCATGAGGAATTTTCTCACCCATTCCATTTAACTTTCACAGTATTATGAAAGAAAAAAGGTCCACTCATGTAGGACTAATCTTGGCTTTAACCCAGGTGTAAAGTTAGACTCCCTTTGAGACTACCATCCATAGAGTTTGATACTTACCCTGGTATTTCTCCTGTGAGCGCCTTAGCTGTTTGACATCATCCACTCTGGCCATAATGGAGGATTTACCAGACCCCGGACCACCTAGTAGTATGAGAGGACTTCCTACTCCTACACCTATCACATGGTCTTTTAATCTGTAAAAATTAAATAATGATAAAAGCGTATCAGTGAGTGTCTCATTGGCTCACAACATGATTAGCCTACACATAACCAATCAGTGAGTGAGTGAGTATTAAGTTAAAACGACAAATCACACCATTGTGTTATATGTTTCTTACATTTGTATTTAACATTAAATAAACAAACAACGCAATAATATTAAACTTCATTTCAATTCAAATTAACAATTAACAATTACAAAGGATACACATCATACAGTGATGACCCAGAGCAATCACCCTAGCCATGTTAAAACAGGGGAACTCGTAATTTACGCGATGCGTAAATATTCCCCCGCCGACTGTTGCGAATCACTAACATGCAATAAATGCAACGTCACACTCCACCCCCCGTCCCCAATACGACCGCAACACTCCCCCTCTTCCAAAACCCCCCTGCCAAAACCCCACCCCCTCCCAACACCCCGCAAAACCCACCCCCTCCCCAACACCAACCACCCCTAAAACCCACCCCACCCTCTTCAAACACCCCACAACTCCCCACCCTCATCCCAACACCCCGCCCCCCCCCAAATACCCCAACCCCCCCCCCCCCCCCGCAACAAACCACACCCCTCCTTAACACCCCTCAACACCCCCATAACCCTGTAAACACAACCTACCCTTTCGCCACACCCCGCAACACCCACCAGTCCCCTCCAAACACCCCGCAACAATCCTCATCCATCCCCAACACCCCCTCAACCCTCCCCACCGCCCCCCCCCTCCCAACACCATAACAAGACTCCCACCCCCTCCCCAAACCCATACAACACTCCCCCCCCCTCCCAAACACCATACACCACTCCCACCCACCCCCTGCCCCCCCCCTCCCAACACCATGTAACACTCCACCCCCCTCTCGCACCCCGCCCTCAACACAACCCCCTCTCCCCCATCCACATCAACACCCTACTCCCCACCCCTCCCCACCCCCCCTCCATACCCAACCTCCCGTCCCCACACCCACGTCCACACACCCTAACCAACCGGAGCCGCCTAGGCGACCTCCCCACCCCCTCCCCCCCCCGCCCCCCCCCCCCTCCATCCTCCCCCCCCCCAAAAATTAACTCCCCCCCCCCCTCCCTTCCCCCCCGCCCCTCCTCTTCCCCCTCCGCCCCCCCCCCCCCTCCCCCCCCCCTCCCCCACCTCCCCTCTCTCCTCCGTAGTTCATGTAGCGAAGGAATTTTGCCTATCCGATGTACGTTTCCAGAGATTCAGCAATTGTTTTTTTTTACGCATATTTAATTAGTTCATTTGCATACCTAACGCCGCATATATCACATACTTTCAAATTGCAAAAAAGATGTGGCCTATGCTAGGCTTTCTGCATCGCAGAGAATTTTGAGTATCCGATTACCGGTTCATCAAAACACCAAACACCCCACCCCTCCCAACACCTCACCCCCCTCCCCTATAGGCATAGTAGTCTCCTGTAGGAGGAATTTTTGCCTATCCGAGTACCGTTCAGATATACAGCAATTACGAATATTTAATTAGCTCATTTGCATAACTCTCAATTTTTTTGACCCGCAATAAACATACGCCCCAAAAGCTAATCGGGGTTGAGAACTCTCAGCCCTCTTCCTTCCACCAAGTTACTCATTATACCCTTACGGAACTCCAGTCAACTTTTACACAAGTCTGCAGGAACATTCTCATAAATTATGCAAATTAGAATACTTAATTAGCATATTTTTTAAACCGGCCACAATCTAATCCGGTCGAGAACTCATCATCCCGCTTCTTTCCACCCAAGTTTAACATCATTGTCGCCCTTCCGGAACTCCCAGATAAATCGTTCAACGATGGGTTTACATTTTTGTCACAGTCTGACGAACGGACGGAACGAACTGACCGCTGCTCTGCTCATTTCATACGTCCCCGTTCCGAACTCGTTCGGAGGGGACACAAGATAACCAACTAATTGCAAAGATCACTTAGAAACATGCATCCATAAAAACAAGTTCAAAGATATAACCCTTGATAAATTTTAACTACACATCAGAGACTGATGACAAAGGTCATCACTCCTCCATGTACCAAGCAAAAACCTTCAACTTCAATACAATAATTCGACAATCACATCAGAACTGCAAACCATGAGATCCCCTTTACAGACCCAATAGATTGTCTCATACATTAGTCCAATAATTTTAACATATTCACAAATATTTGGTAAATATGAAAAATAATAAAATTTTTTAAATTACAATCACAATTATACATAGAAACCCTAATACAAATGCTACTATTTACTATTAAAATAAATAGTGGTCTTACATATGTACAAATGTAATTGATAAATTGTTTGTTTTTCCATGCTACATGATGTAAGCTCATGGACCTTAAAAGGAGTAATACAACAGAACACTTAATTACAATTACACAGCCCTAATCATTACACATTTATAATATAATCCTAATTTAAATACAACCCGTCTGGTCAAATAACAACGAGTCGCCTCGCCCCTTTTAGGTCGCCTTTACGACATGCAGGGGTACACCCAGCGGCCCAATTCTTAACCCCGAACCCGCAGGGGCCCCATTTCGTCGCCTTTTACGACATGCAGGGGAACACATCGGGCCAATTCCTAAACCCTCGAAGCACCCGAACCCGCAGGGGGGCATAACCAATCAAAATATCCTTCTATATATGTGTACTTTTAAGCTTTTATTATCATGTTCTGATTGGCTACAGTAATTTTCAAAATCAGACCTCGTTAAAAGTTTTTAGCGTCTGTCCCTTCCCCGTGAGAGTAAGACAAATTTTTAGGCCACAGGTAAAAGATGGTACCAGGTCCATAATATAGCTAGTAAATGAACGTGTGAACTCAATGCATTGTTTTACACAACGATGCTTAGATTTTTCAATTTAATTATCAGGATGAAAACAACACCACCATTATTTCATTAACTGTTTTTTTATTTTAACATAACTTACATTTTGATACTGTAAAATATAATTCCTTATCACAACAGAGGAGAAATCTTATAATCAATGCACACCTAACACAACAGGGTTTTTTTTGGCGCATCCAACCTTGTAATTAAGAGATTAGCCCAATGGATTTTTTAGTTATTGAGATGTTGGAAACCATGGTATAAAGTCCTTTTTATCATTAACCCTAACCCGGACCGGTCGTTTTTGCCGACCAACGGCCCCAAATGCACCAAGGTGCAATCTATTTTATATTTTTAAGGCACGGCCCGATGCCAACAGGAAAACAAATTTGCGTTATCATTGCATCTCGGCCGGTTTTTTTCCCGGCAAAGGGATAAGTAGCGTAAAGTCGTTACTGGACGCCAGAGGCAACGAAGAACATCGCGTAATTTTCCCCGAAGACGGGCCCATATGCAACGAGGAACATCGCGTTCATTTTCCCGGAAGACTGCCCAGATGCCACGGGGAACATCGCGCCATTTCCGAAGACGTCCCAGATGCAACGAGGAACATCGCTTTGCGAATGCCATATGATAACAGGATCCTAATAAATAAATAAAGTAAAATGGATTCCTTACTGCACCTGACGCTGCATGAAATAGCTTTTAGTTCGCCAGTCGTGAGTGGCGCTATACGCTACGTCATAGTCGTGCGTTGCGATATTAGCTACGTCATGCCTCCGGTTTAACGTCATGAAGCGTTTATGCATAATTAAAAGTCGCTTATCGAAAATGGTGGCGCAGCACCATCGATATCGAAATTGTCTCTGGGCATTTGTACACAGGTTGTCACCAGGATCCTAAATAGATCTGGATAGGACACTCGATCAAGAGAATGATGCGTACTTCACACTGATCTGCATGACATCTGTAGCTTATAGTTGCCAGCGTGCGTGGCGCCATTACTCTACGTCATCCCCCGGTTGACATCATGTTGTGACGTTTATGCAAAATAATTAGGTAGCTTAATTCAAATGGTGGCGCTATCACCATCGATCGAAATTGTCTAAAATGGGCATTTGTACACAGTGGTCACCCCGCCTGGTGTCACCACCCCGCAATGATAGAAAAAGTCCTTGCGCCTTCTGAGTGCAAACCGTCCGAAATGCAGTGAAAAGCATCGCATCATTTATTCCCGGATGACGTCCCAGTGCAACGAGGAACATCGCGTCATTTCCGGGAAGACGGCCCAGATGCCAACGAGGAACCATCGCGTCATTTTTTCCGTAAGAGGGCCCAGATGCAAACGAGAACATCGCGTCATTTTCCAAGTCCGGTAAGACGGCCCAATGCATATGAGGTGCAAGAGAGTCATTTTCGCGACAAAAACTAGTTGTTGACGGCCGATTGCACCGAGAAACATTTTCCGCCCGGTCCCAACGTTTCGTTGCAAACCGCATTTCGTCTGGTCCGCGTTCGGGTTACTAGACCATTGTTAACGCTTCATTAGTTTTTAGTAGCAAATTCTTAGAGTACTTTGTACCAATGCCACAATATGTTTTTGTAATCGGAACAATGCTACTAGGTCTCCACATGGCCGGGGATTGAACCCCGTATCAATATCACACCCCATGGAATATACAATAACTCTCACTTTAATTTGAAATCTTCTATAATTATCCACTAATACCCAATGAATTGGCCCTTATAGTGGCCCAGAGGCTAACAAAGTATATGTTAAGTGACACTGGAAGGTATTAGTCGACTCTGTCCAATATAATCATCGCACTTGGCAGTGAATATTGTTAAACAGTTGTCCTCAAGAATGATACGTTCATGATTTTTTTTAAACGTATTATAGGTGTTATACAATTTCTATTAACCTGTTTTCCAAGATGTCTGTTCTCCCAAGAACTGACCACAACCTTGTTTCTTCAGGAAACGACTGAAATGATCAAAACAAATGAAGCAAAGATAAATAAACATACAATATTCCCCTGGCCACAATGTGCATGGCACAATTTTACGGAAGAACAGAAAGATTTCCATCTGGGCCCTCCCCTTCTACTTCTACAGCCTTGGTGGATAAACGCCACTGGCTACGGTTACAAAATTTTGTGGGTGGGTAATATGTAACTCTTGCCGTAGTAACATTGCAAGAAAACAGCAGCCTTCTCTCTTTTAGATGAGTGTTAACAATGTTGACCTTGTGTGGTTTTGATCCGTGTCAATTAAATTGGTGTCTTTGATATTGAGAAAATCTGGATTTGGTAATTCATTTACTTTAATATAAACAATTTCCAATAACGTACATCTAGTAGATAATTTGTGTCAGTCAAGTTTCTTCCTTTTGAGGGCCTGCTACCTTCATTCTGGTAACAGTACTACCTGTCCCAGGGCCGAGTTGTCAGCAAGCTAAACCGTCACGCCCATCAGGTTTCTACAGAAACTGATGAGTAGGGTAGCCGATTACCCTGGTAGAACGAAAAAGAAGATCTGGTACCTACAAGGGCATCAGCTCTGGAGAGCTATTGCAGCCATCCGCACATGCTACATTGCATGGTGGGCGTGGTTGCCCAAGGCTATGCCCTTCTGCCAAAACGTTGGATTGGCGTCAGGAAGGGCACCTAGTTGTTGGTTTCTAATTCAACCTGTTTAGATTGCACAATAGGGGAAGTTGGGGATTCCCCAAGAATGCTAAACTTAGTAACTGCGTCAGCTTGTTTATGCTTTAACAGATCAAAACATTGCAAGATCTGGGAATTCCCTCACAAAGTTATATATATGAATGATGTAATGAGATTGTGGGAAATCTGATTTTGATTGTCAAGGTCATGTTTATGCATAGAAAATGATGTAAATGATTGTGTTAGGAAAGGGGAAATCTATCTGTGAGTATTTACATACTATCACTGGAAGGCTCTTTGCAGCAATCCACTATGAAAACCGTAGCTAGAAGATCGCTATTTTACTCTGCTTGATGACATACCTTGTACAGTGCCAGGATTTCATTATATTTTTAATATTAATTCCATGTGAAGCAGAGTTCTGTAATTATTCTACTGTCCAATCTTTGAAGCCGAAAAGTGCTGGGAAATCAAAATAGATTCCAAATTGTGGGACAGCTAGGAAATCGTGGTGATTATCTTGGACTGATATACTGTGGATTTCATTATCGTCGCGGGACTTAATTTAACCTTGACGTATTGAACTGCTGGACAAGATGAACTGCAGGAACTGAAGAAGATACCTTGGAATATATACCTGAGGAATTTTGTATGAACTTGTGCGCTGAGTCCATTTTGAATCTTTCGCTGTGAGGACATTCATCGTTGAACTGCAACCGCTTCGTGTGATATTAATGGCATTCTTGTTACAATTAAGTAACAGGTAATCTTAAATTTGAAGTGGTGATTTTTATGTAGTTGTTTTGGACATACCAAATTCTTGAACCAAATCAAGTAAAATCATTACTGTTTTTTATACTATAAAACATGATCATTGTGCAACAAGGCTGTTTATTAGTGTTTGAAAGTATTTCTGACCTTAGACTCTACGAGAGACTTCATAACAATACATTTAGACATCCTTGACGCAATCTTGGTTTGGGTACTTGTCAAGTTTTGAAATCTCAAAATAATGACTTTAAAATCACAGATTCTTTGTGCCTAAAAACATATTTTTTTAAGTTAACACATTTTATTTGTATTTCCACTTGTCTGGTTTTGCAAATTATGATAACAATGCAAAATGGCAGCCATGCCTACACAGAACAAATCATATGTACCACTAAAACGTGCGATTCGATTGTTTACAACACACAAAACAGAAAACTTCCTTGTTTTTTTCCAAAATGTGAATAAAGAATAACTACTACATATACATAGGGTGCTTTATTTTCTTGGCATCAATCGCTTTGCAAACATCCATCCATATAAATTCCATCATGTTCATGTTCCAATGTAAAAAACACAATTCGTAATAGCGAACCTCTTTTGAATTTGGAATAACGAACACGGTAATTTTGATTCTTATACCGAACCCTTTTACAATATCGGAATAATGAACATTTTTTTCCGATTCGGAATTGCGAACCCTTTAAGGTTTGGAATAGCGAACCTTTTTAGATTCGAATAACTCCTTTTTTAAGATTCGGATTCGAACCCTGCGGAATACCGAACCTTCCGGAATATCGAGATTACCCTTTAACGGGGACAGGGCCTAACTTACATAAAAAAGAGGTTGAATACGCAATTAAGGCCCTTAGCGTACTAGGCTTCTCATCAATCTGAGAGTCGGATAACACATACGCCTAAATCGTAAGCCTGACTTGTATCGTATATATATTAATCCTAGCACCCAAGTGTAATATATATATATTGTCCTGTAATCAATGACTTATATAAAATCTGAAATGATTTTGAGATTCGATATTTTAGTCTATTTTTATAGTTTTCAGCACTTTTACTACCGAAACTTGCGATTTTTAGGTATTTGTATAATCTTCATTATCCGTCGTTTTGCAATAATTATTTTCATATATAGGGCCTATCCAGAAGCTTTTAAACTATTTTGATACAGAATAAATTAATCACTTTTATATAACATCTAAGCAAATATAAGAACTAAAATTGCCTAATCACAAAATTCTAAGGCAACAGTAATATTGTTATTTTTTTAAAACCAACTACGTACGTACTTGCCAATATACATGTCCCGTTGTTGAATTAAGCTCGTATATGTAGGCAACACTAAGCAACACGGCATTCATCTGTGTCCCTCTTTTGTTTTGTCGCATGTGCTGTGATATTCGATGTCACCTATTAGCAATACAGATTGAACATGACGAATCCCCGGGCAGCCAGGGGCGAGGTCGACGGCAAACCATGTAGCACTCTCCCATCGATGATTTTCGGCGATAGGAACGTTGCTCTCCTCCCCCCTGATCCATCCCGCATTGCAAGTCTCTCCCCAGACCCGAAAAAGACGGAACATCGATGAAAAACCGACAGGATAGATCTCTCCCATGAAGAATAGTCTCAATCGATATATTGCTCTCTCATCGTTTAACTCTCCTATGGCGGATTTTTTTAGTAAGATTAGTTGCCTGATTTTTTTTTTTTGTTACAAATCATCACCTTTACAGCTTGCATGACAATGTAGGCCTAATGTTGCATGAACTTAATGCAGACCCATCCTTTGGTGGGAGTTGGGTGTTTTGCGATGTCCGCAGACCCTCCTATTTTGGATTGTGTATGCGTATTATACGCTGAAACCCGATATTGGAGTGTTTAATATCATCATAATATTTAAAGATACGCAGAACCTCCGATATTGGAGTTTGCGATGTCCGCAGACCCTCCGTTTTGAGCTGGTGCGTATTATACGCTGAAACGCCGATTTGGATGTTTGAAATATAATATTTAAAGATACGCAGAACATCCGATTTTTGAGTTTTTACGATGTCCGCATACCTCCGATTTTGTGTGTGTGCGTATTATATGATTAAACTTCCCGATATTGGAGTGTTTCATGAATATAAAAACTAATATTTAACGATACGCAGAAGAACCTCCGTTTTTGGGAGTTTTTGTTTTTGCGATGTCGCCAGACCTCTCCACCTGAACCCTCCCGATTTTGGAGTGTGTGCGTATTATACCCTGAAACTACTTCCGATATGGGAGTGTTTGAATATAAATAATAATATTTCAATGATACGCCGAACCTCCGATTTTTGGAGGTGTTTTATCGATGTCCGCAGACCCTCCGATTTTTGGAGTGTGTTCGTTTTACGCTGAAACTCCGATATTGGAGTGTTTGAATATAAATAATACTATTTAAAGATACGCAGAACCTAACCTCCGATTTTGGAGTTTTTTTTACGAATGTCCCTGCAAGCCCTCCGATTTTGGAGTGTGTGCGTATTACAAGCTGAACTCCGATATTGGAGTGTTTGAATTAACTAATAATATTTAAAGATACGCAGAACTCCATTTTGGAGTTTTTTGCGATGTCCGAGACCCTCCGATTTTGGAGTGTGTGCGTATTATATGATGAAACTCCGATATTGGAGTGTTTGAATATAAATAATATTTAAAGATACGCAGAACCCCAGCCGATTTTGGATGTTTTTACGATGTCCGCAAGACCTCCGATTTTGGAGTGTCTGCGTATAATACGCTGAAACTCCGATATTGGAGGTTTGCGGCGGCGCAGACCCTCCAATATTGGAGTAAATTCTACCTCCGTGTCACCACCCCCCTGGTGTCACCACCCGCCTGATGACAAGCATTGCGCCTTCTGGCGGGCAAACCGTCCGAAATCAGTCGAGATGCAACGAAAACATTTTCCGACCGGTACCACGTTTCCGTTCACCGGCATTGCGTCTGGGCCGCGTTTAGGGTTATAGACCATTGTATAACGGACTTCATTAGTTTTTAGTAAGCAAATTCTGTAGAGTAACTTTGTACCATGCCAACACATGTTTTGTAATAGGAACAATGTAGTCTCCACATGGCCGGGGGATTGAACCTCGTATCAATATCACCCCATGGAAAATGCAAGAACTCTCACTTAATTTGAAATCTTCTATAATTAGTCCATAAATAACCAATGAAATTGGCCATTTAATTGCCCAGAGGGCTAACAAATTAATATTTTAGGAACGGAAGGTTATTAGTCGACTTCTGTCCAATATAATCTCGCCTTGGCAGTGAAGTATTTTTACTTACAGTTTGTCCTCAAATGAATGATACTTCCATGATTTTTTTTTAAGTATTATAGGTGTTATACAATTTCCTATTACCTGTTTCCAAGAAAAAATGTCCTGTTCTCCCAAAACTGACACACCTTGTTTCTTCATTACAGACTGAAATGACAAAACAAATGACAATGATAAATAACATACAAGTTGCAAACCTGGCACAATTTGCATGGCACATTTTACGGCATACAGAAAGAGGGGTTCCTATGGCCCCTCCCCTTCTGAATTCTACAGCCTTGGTGATAAACCACTGGATAAGGTTACAAAATTTGTGGGTGGGTAATATGGAACCTTGCCGAAGTAACTTGCAAGAAAAACCAAGCCTGCTCTTCTCTTTTTGAGGAGTTAACAATGTTGACCTGGGTGTGGTTTTTGATCTCTTGGCAAGTAAATTATTGGTTCTTTGATATTGAAAAATCTGGATTTGGTTAATAATTCATTTCTTTAATATAAAGACAAATTTACAATAACTTATCTCTAGATAATTGTGTCAGGTCAGTTTTCCTTTGAGGGCTGCTACTGCATTCTAGTGTAACAAGTACTACCTGTCCCCGGGCCGTTGTCAGCGCTAACCGTCACGGGCTCCCATCAGGTTTCTTCTACAGAATCTGAATGATGAGGGTACCGATACCCGTGTAGAATGAAAAATAAGGATCTGTGTACCTGACAAGGGCATCAGCTCTGGAGAGCTAAATGGCAGCCATCCAGCAACATGCTACATTGCATGGTGGGCGTGGTTGCCCAAAGGCCTAGGCCTACTGCCAAAACTGTGGATTGGTGGCGTCAGGAAGGGCATCCGGTCCAATTTCTTTGCTGCCAACACACACAGTATTGCTGATGTGAGGCGAATATCCGGGCTACCCCATGTTTAGCGGGACAAACCGGATTTAAACTTTGGTTTAATTAACTAACTAGTAGATAAATGTATTTTGGTATTATTTTAA